>JAUMIU010000058.1:0-205592 GCA_030848825.1 Tadarida brasiliensis | reverse complement strand
GAAAGAGTTTAAGAAGAATTGGTATTTATTGCTTTTTAAATGTTTAGTAGAATTCATCTGTGAAGATATCTGGTCCTGGGCTTTTCTTTGTTGGGAGTTTTTTGATTACTGATTCAATTTCCTTATTTGTTATTGACCTGTTCAGTCTTTCTATTTCTTCTTTTTTAAAATATGTTTTTATTGATTATTAGAGAGAGAGGAATGGTGAGAGAGAGAGAGAAACATCTGTCAGTTGCCTCCCACATGCACCCTGACCAGGGATCGAACATGCAACCTGGGCATGTGCTCTGACCAGGAATCGAACTGGCGACTTTTTGGTGTATGGAACCATGCTCAACCAACTGAGCCACACTGGCCAGGGCTCCATTCTTCTTGATTCAGTCTTGGTTGGTTGTATGTTTCTAAATTTTATCCATTTCTTTTAGGTTGTTCAATTTTTTTAGTGTATAACAATTTTAAATAGTCTCATGATTATTTTTATATCTGTGGCATTGGTTGCAATGTCTCTTTCATTTCTAATCTTATTTATTTGAGTCTTCTCTCTTTTTTTTCTTAGTCTAGCTAAGAGTTTATCAATTTTTTTCAAAATAAAACAACTCTTAATTTTGTCATTTTTTTCTATTCTCTTTCATTTATTGGTGCTCTAATCTTTATTATGTTCTTCTGCTAAATTTGGGCTTAGTTTGTTCTTTTTCTAATTACTTAAGATGTAAAGTTAGGTTGTTTACTTGAATTTTTCTTTTTAATGTATATATTTATTACTATAAACATTCCTTTTAGACAGTAAGTGGACCAGAAGACTACATATTCCAATATAGTAAAAAGAAATACATTAAAAAACAATAGTAACTTTGAAGCTGTACAGACATCAATGCATATCTGGGTTCTGCTATATATGAGCTGTGTGAACATGGATGAGTTATTTAATATTTTTGAACTTCAATTTTTTCATCAATAAATGGATACATTCATAAATAAGAGAGATAATGTAAAGGGTCATACAAATAGGAATATACGAAATAGTTTTAGAAGGAAGGAAGGTAGAAGGAAAGAAGGAAGGAGTAAATATATATTTTTATTATTTAATTGCTATTTTGACTTATATATTAATGTTATATGAGACTAGTTTGTGTAGGTCAGTCAATAATTACCTCTGAAATCAGGCAAATTTTTATTTGGTACCCCAATCAATAAACTACCCCAACATTCTCTGCTCAAGCAGCCATAATGATAGCATCTCAAATGATAGCCCCAGATTAAAAGTTCTAGTTATCACATTCAACAGCTTTAAAAGTCCTTAATTGTTCTTGAGTTTGTACAAGAATGATATCAACCAAGGCCCTGACTTCTAGCAAGTTATTCTCTGAGATAGTCAATACACACATATGCATATGAGATATAAAAATAAAACCAAGATGCAATCAGCTATAACATGAGTAAATTCAAATAAAATATTATTCCACTATTGAATTCTTAATTTGCCTTTCAATGACAGGGTACAAATTAAGAGTCTAGTCATCTTTCTACAGCTTGTTACTGATTATGGTCATAGAAAAACAAACTCTTCTGAAAATTCTTGCATGTCATCGACATGACTTAAGCATGTGGAAGTTATTATTATGTGTGACCAAGTACAAAATATTTTTTCTTAAGCTAAAGATTATTACCAAACATCATTTCCAGGTTAAAACAGCATACATTCTGATTAAAGCTCCAAAGAGCATATTTTGTTCACAGTCTGGCTAGTGAGAGAGAGGTGCACACTGCCCATTATTTGGAAGAAAATAAGGGAAAAGACTTAATTCAAACTGGATCACTCCTGCAAACAGCTATCAGTTGGGCTATGGAGCAGTAATCGCTGTTTATTAGAGAGATGGAATTGCTGGGCCCCAAATAATTCCTTAAATAAGATACACTTTTTTAAAAAGGAAACAATAATTAATAGTACTTACACAAAGAAGGGCTTAGTTCCAAATTGAAATGAAATGACTTTTTAATATGCATACAATATTTTAATAGTTAAAGCATTTATCAAACTAACATTTTAGTTCAAATGCTTTCTCTTCATAAGTGGTATAGTAACCGATGGCCACAAAGAAGGGTGGAAAGATGTTTGTAGGATCTAAGGCTGATGAAACAGCATACATTGTTGCACACGATAGTAGTTTATTATCCCTAAATGAGATTATCCCTCATATATAATTATCAGGACTAAAGAATCATAATTTTACCACTGACTCCTCAATTTAAGTTAATATTCTATGCATGAATCTATACCTCAGCCCATATTTAGTTAATTTCTCTTAGAGTAATCATTCAGCAAATATTGATAGAGTAATCAGGCTGTCTAGGTTTCACCTTCTTAATCTGCCTTGCAGAAAACATCAATACAGAGCCCTTTCCAGGATTCAGACTTACAATAAAAAAGATGCTAAACAAACTCTCAAAACTGGGAGGTTTTGGGTAATCATGCAAAAAAGTTTTTCTTTGACTTAACATGTGACAAACATCAGAAACTGTTGTTTGACATTGTTAAAACATCATTTACTATCTTTTGGCACATTTAATCAATTGTCGAGGACTATGAATAATAGCTAGAGCAAGAGCCTCTTTTGATTTAGAAAACTGTCCCTTGGTTATGCATGTTCATTTGTACATCCTCTCCTGATTCATGTAAATATTTTATCTATCTCTACCTACTTCCCTGAAGCAATGCGAGTTGGCCAGGTGACTTTTTAACTTCAATAAAAAGAGAGTGGGCTTGCCACACATCTCCTCTTGTTTTCATTTACCAGATGTGCTTGCTTAATAAAGTGGGCATGCTAGGAAAGATGACAAGTTCAAACTGTGTGGCAATTTGGCCAAATCTGAACTGCAGAGGGAAGATGTATAAAGGTGGATGAATGAATAAACTGGATGGGCAATTTGGGGAGAGTGCTTTGAAGACACCACCTGCTAAACACTGAAACCTATAGAAATATTGCTTGTGTGTAGAATGAAGAAGGGTAACTATGGAGAAGAATTAAGAATTGTAGATGAATCCACTGGATGGAGACAGTTAACAGAGGGAATACACTGAAGTTCCCAAAGTGAGGACAACTGTCTTGTTAGCACTTAATTAGGATGATAGGTATATCCCTGGTACCCTATCAGGCCTCTTTTTTACTTTTAAATTGTAAGAGTTAGGTTATTAGGCATGGTCTCTTTAATTACCTTTATATTCACTTGTCCAATAAAACTGATAACAGTCATAGTGTCCTTCAGACTCAAAACATTAACTCTACCAGCAGTGCAAATGAATAAGAGGGAGAGGACCCTGTTCACCTCTAATGGGGCTTTTCAACCAGCCCTCTCATCAACTCTACAGCCTGCTTATTACTGTGAGCCCTGAAGATCGGTAACAATTACATGAATACTGGAAGGGAAACTTTACTTTTTGCCTCTTGTGCCCATTTGAAAGGCCATTCTCACCCAATACAACCACTGAAGAGACACCTAGGAAAAGAATGCCTGGCTAGACCTGTATTCTGTATCTAACATTTATTCAACTCCATAATATATACCTTAAATCAAAGCTATCAGTTCTTTTTGGCAATCAGTATTATGGGGTTTCACTAATTGCCACATAATTCTGGAATCCAGGGACCAGGAAGGATCTTATTGCAGAATCTAATGTAAAGTTCATTTCACAAGTACTGTTCTCCTCAATCACATAAAATGGAAGATGGCTTATATTCAAAAATAAATATATAAATAAATAAGGATTCCATTTATTTTTGTCAGCATTGGTGTCTATAGTTTAGCTTTGACTTGATTATAAGTCAATTATGAATAATATAAACATCAAGTTCCTTATGAGATGCTGCAGGGAATTAAAATGAAGACATAATTCCTGAACTCAAGAAATTTACTATGGAGTAATAGAGGCAGAGCAAATATAGGTACACCAGCTAGAAAAAGAACTTGCTACAGTGCTGAATTCTTGATCTGGTGAAGTAGTTTATCCTAAAGTGTTTATCCTGTGGCCAGGTTGTTAGATTCGGCTTCTCTACCCAACCCCTATTAATCTATGTCTCCGCTGGATTATCTGTTACGTTTGTCCCTTAGAATGAACCCTGCCGCACCCTGCAGCTGTGCTTGACCCAGAAGAGTTCTTGAGATAAAAAAGATGCCTTGGATATGAGAAATTCAGGCCAAGGGATCAGAGAGGAGCTGAGACAGCAGAGGTTTTTACCTTACATTATTTCCCAAGTGAAAATGAATAAGCAGTACTTGTCACACTATAAAGTATTTGTTAATTGACCCCTCAAGCTTCTACTTTCATTTTATACTACCCTAATTCTTTTAAGGACGCCAGGAATTTCCCCACTTCTAGTGTTTTAGTCACTTTTATATATTTCTTTTAAACATTTTAAGTCTTCTAAACAACTCTAAATGTATAATGACCCATTTTTATGCCACAAAAATACAGTTCCAACTCATGTGTGTTATAAATATAATTATAGTTATAACTAGAATTGATTAATTGCATTGAGTTATGTTACGTTTTGGAAAAATCCAAGAAAGTGTCTATCTGGAAATTTATTTAGTTAGGCTCCTGTCTATAATTGTATGGGGGAAACATTTTATTTGATCAAATAAAATGAATGACTTACAATAAACAGTATGGGAAAATATTGGGTAAGACTATGCCTGGTTGGAAATCTAAGACTTCAATTTAAACAAAGTGTTAGTACATCATTAAAAGTAAATATTTTAATAATTTTTTCATGTCTAGGTCACTATAAAATATGTCACTGAAAAGATCTTTAAGACTCTTAGCCATCATATCTGATGTCTATTAAAACTTTTGTGATAATAACTAGAAATAAAGCAATTAGCATTTATGTTGGACACCATGTAATACTCAGGGATATGCTTACCCTACATTTAAAAAATATATAATAGTAGATTTTGGTATTATGCTAAAATACCTAAATTCTTGCATTTTGGAAACTTGGATTGCAGGGCGTGGTCTTCTGTTCAAATCCTAGGCTCCTTTGGGCTGTGAGATCTCACTTGTAGATAAGGGAATAATGAGACCAGTATCAAACTATCCTCAGGACAACTGTATTAGTCAAGGCCTCAGCAACAAACAGAAGTTACTCCCCAGATTGTTCAAATGAAGAGACGTTAGAAAGAGGAATAATTACAGAGGTGAGGGCAGGGTTAGGGGAACAAAAAAGAGATGTTAAGGCACTGAGATATTAGCAACAAAAGGAAGTCATTCCTATCACATTAGTTAAAAGAAACAAGGGGAGGAAATAGAATTATCAGAGCACAATGAAGACTGAAGCGACAGGGGAGGATCCACTGGGCAAGAGCTGTATTTCAGCTATTACTAAAGACAGGCCACCAAAGGGAAGAAATGGAGATGAAATATCCCGATTATCTCTCCTCCAGCCCTTTCATCTTCTGCCATTGTTTCCCATTGGCCGAACCCAACCAGAATCCAGAAAAGCAGCAGTTCCCAGGGATCAGCCTTTTGAGGCACAAAGCAGGGCAGAAACGAGAACAGATTATAAGGAGGACAAACAGAGAAGAACTGCTATGACCACCATAACACAGCAAAACCCAAGACAAAGCAAAAAAACTGTGTAAAATCTCCCAGGATGACTTCTCCAAACTTTTAGAAACTTCAGAGTACATTACTAGAAAATGCATAGGGCCATTCCAAATGGCTCTGGCTTATACACACTAGGAGAAAACAGCCACAAGCTGTGGGCAGAGAGTACCTGCAGATGTTGACCAGATCTGTGGAAACAAAGACAGCAATCACATATAATCCATTGGTGGCTGAACTTGGAGCTCAGGCTCCTCAGGGACACTGATCAACCAAGGACCTGGATGAAGATACGGGTCATCATACTTCAGGGACCTACTAAAACTCAGAAGAACAATTCTATGTCTCGCTCTGCTTCCAAACACCTCCATAAAATGAACCATCAGCATGTCAAACTCAACATGTACCAAAAACAAACTTACAATTTCTCCCTTTACCTAGACTCTCCCATATCATTCTCTACCTAAGCCCACTACCAAACTTACACAGTCATACCACCAACCAAAAACCTGTTCATCTTTCTATCTTCCTTATTTCTAATAATGGACTTTATAATCCTGAAGTCTGTGGAATCTATTTTTATCTCATCATCTTTGATTCCTCCCTATCCCCTGAATCTGGAACTCAACATCTCTAACGGACAGCCTGCCTTTACATGAGCACCCAACAAGAGTAAGCACCAAGCATTATGCTTTGCTCACTCCATTGTCCTGAAAAGTTTTGTTTCTTTACACTTAAAATTTTCCTTTACAATCCCTTCTGGGTCTCATCCATTAGTGCTGCATCCATTAATGCAAGACCCTGACCCACTGGCATGCACCTTGTCTAAACTGAGGGCATCATTCACACCTGCCATCTACACTATTCTTTGTTTCCAGCATCTCCATGACAATAAATACCCTGCCTGATTCTACCTGATCCAGAAACTGACTCACTTGACTGGCCCTTTCAGCAAGTTTGCTACAAGCCTAGAAAACAAAATTAAACAATTGCCTCCTACATACAACTATCCCCTAAATTTTATAGATTCTATATAAGCAAGTACCCTTTCTATCCACTGTTCTGTGTTCTCACTTATTACTCTTTTCAAGTCTATTTTCACTCACTTTTTTGCCTGCATCCAGTTCATTTAACATTATAATGCTACTCTTTTAATCTTGAATGAAGCTCAGCTATGAACACTGAATTCATCCACTCAAGTATCTCTTAAGTCTTCCCATTTCCTGCAGATGGCAGACAAAATTACTTAACATGGTAGTCAAGTTCTGGCCTCCATTTACCTTTCCAACTTTATTCTGTATTTTAATATTCTAGCCAAACTCATTTATAATTTATTTCTTGAATATCCCTTGTATTTCTGTTTCTAAGATTTTCTTTCTTATAATAAATATTCTACCATCTTTATATATGCAAATAATTCTATTTCATTATTCAAATCATTCATGGCCTAGCTCAAATGCCACTTCCTTTTCAAAATGTTCTCTATTATCCTCAGATTTCAAAAAGTAATAAAGTCACCAGCATACAGCAGACCACAGATATGGGTCCCTTATCACCTACCACCTTCTCTTATTTGAGGAGTCAAAGGACATTATATGTTCCTCTTGTGGGATTCATTACTTTCTAGCTTATATTATGATTACTTATATATTTTATGTACCTCACAAGATTATGTTTGTAAAAGAAAAAAAAGTAGATGTTATTCAATACCTAGAGGAGAAAAATGCTTAATAAGAACACCTTATACTTTGCAAGCATTATCTCATTTAGGCCCCATAACAACAGCAACTGATCCTAATAGCCCAGTTTTATAGATCAAAAAACTGAATCTCAGAATGATTAATTAACTTGCATAAATCAGAACCAGGACTACAATCCATGTCAGACTTTGTAAAAGATCTTGTTCTTTTTAAAACACTCTGCAGCATTATATGGATGGCTTCTACGTGGTACTGTGATGGGTTTAAAGGAAACTGAAGATGCTCTGGTCTGAAGGTCATTTCAGTTCAGTAGTCATCTTCAAACACAGTCCACTACCAGAGAATTTAACACTTTTATTGATCCTAATGGAAGAAACATCAATGCTTTACTTAAAACAAAAATCTGAGTGAGAACATTACAGACTTGTAAGGATATTCTTTTTTAAAAACCATGTTTATTCAAGTATAACATACATACAGAAAAAGGCACATGTTAGGGTTTTGGGTCGGTGACGCAGGAGGGACTTGTGAAAGAATTCACAACAGAGAGGAAAGAGAGAAAGGGAGGAAGTTTATTACTTTCCCTATAGTCAGGGAAAGGGCCAAGTACCAGGTGGCATGGGGGCAACCAAAGATACATGAGTTGCTTTTTATTGGGGGATTTCAGGGAGGGGGTTGTGTTGAAGTTGAACAGATGTCAGGGCTTGGCCTTGAGAAGCCGCAGTTTGTTTGTTTTCTAGGAGACAGTCAGCCAATGTGCCAGGGAGATGTTCTTATCATATCTTCTTTAGCCGGTAAAATATGCTTTGGAGCTAAGAGAGTTACCAAGAGTGTAAAAAAGGGAGTTTCATCTGAAAGAGGTTACAAAGAGTTCGGAAGAGAGAGATGTGTTTAAAGGGGGGAAGAGGAGGGAAGTTTCTACTCAGAGGCTCTTTGGTGTGAATTATTTTGGAGTCACTAAAAACAGCTGGGAAGGGAAGTGGAGAAAGCCTAGCCCTTATCTATTTTACAGTTTTAGTAGAAAGGCAGTTTGAAGTTATAGACACAAGTAATCTCCGTGTTTAACTACCAGGTGCTTCTCATATATTGTGGGAAAAGAAAGGCCTGTTTTCTGTCCTTACAATGCCCCGCTCTGCGTATTGGAATTGTTATTCCTGACAATGGACTCGAAACTAGAGAGTATGGGCGAAGGTCATTCTTCTGAAACTTCTTCAGGCTTAGTTAAGGTGTATAGTTAGCTGTCCCTGTGTGTGAGTCTGCATAAGGGTTACCTAGAGGGAGGGGCTTGTAATGGACAGTTCAGAAGGCTAGTGCTGGGGCGTGGTAGTGATGGCCATGTAAAGAAGCACCCAGAGCTTGTATACGGTCTTGGATAAAAGAGATTAGGTAGCAGAGAATGCAGCAGCCAAGAACAAGGGCAATGAGAAGGGCTGTTAAAGGCCCAAGAATGGGAGTGAGCCAGGAGAACCGTGACCAAATATTAATTTTAAAATCCCACCAGTCAAAACCTCCTGTTCATAAAGATCATTAGCCTTTTTTTATACATATTTTTTTCTGTATTGATTTTAGAGAGAGGAAAGGAGAGGGAGAGAGAGATAGAAACATTGATGAGAGAGAACATCGATTGGCCAGCTTCTGCACACCCTCACTGGGGATCACGCCCACAACCTGGGCATGTGCCCTGACTGGGAATCGAACTGGGGACCTCTTAGTGCATTGGTCGATGCTAAACCACTGAGGCACACCAGCCGGGCAAAATCATTAGCCTTTTTAAGACTATTGTGAAGATGTGTTTGAATCATCCCTGACTGATTAACAAAGAGGTAACAGCCTTCCCCAAGCATAGCACAAGCACCCCCTTGACTTTCTGTTACTAGGTCTAGGGCTCGTGGATTTTGTAAAATGACTCCTGCTAGGGAAGTTATTTGTTCTTGTAGAATGGTAATTTGGTTTGCAAAATCAACAGTTAGTTGACTAATTTCCAGGGAGAGACCTTTTGTGGAAAAGATGGAATTGATAAGGCCCACCATGACAGCACCAAGACCAGCTATGACCCCTTTGATTTCAAGAACTACTAATACCCCTCACTTGCGTCGGGGATGTTGGGAATATATAAGGAGAGGTACAGTCTCATTAACAAGAGCCAGGTTTGGGAGGATATAAGTAAGGGTACAGGTTCCAGTCCAGTTTGCTGGAAGACACTGGTAGGCATTTGTTCTGCGGAGGAAATAGGCTCTATTGCGAGGGTCATGGCGGAGACGTTGAAATACCGTTTGCCTGTTTGTCTGCCCCAAGCTGCAAAGCCTTCCTGTGTAGAGGCTAAAGGCATTCCAGCAGAGGAGGCAGGCATGATGTCTGTGGACGGATGGAGGAGGTATTCAATGCCCAAAGGAAGGAACAGTGGGGTTCCATCCTACTGCAAAGGGTAAGTCTAATTTCTTACAGCCTGCAGAGTTAATGTTGCTGGGTTGGAACCGAAAATTGTGTCCCTGGAAGGGGCAAGATGGAGAAGGTGGAGGACAGACAGAGGCTCCAGAGTAACCGTCCAACTTCCCGTTGGTGGTAATGTTAGAAGGCTTGGGAAGAAATATGTGTAAAAAAGAAAATCAGGGGGGTAAGATTTAGCAGGTATTGTTACCCAATTTCAGGTAAGCAAGAGGGTGAAAGTTCGGTTGCAGGTGGTGAGTTGATTATCAAAAGCGCCCACGTGGGGGCTGGGACCCAATGCTGCGGGAAAACAAAGGAGAGCCTGTTGTATAAGAGAGCGAAGTAAATACAGCCCCTTGAAGGCTGAGATGAGTTTTGTGGTGCATCTGGCTTAGGGGTATCCGTTCTACAGCTCGGTGAATTCTGGGGTGTAGTATCCAGTCGGGCCTATCAGAATAAAAAGGGATTAGAGATGATTCCAGTGGATTCCATTCCGTGGGCGGGTTGGGAACGGCAACCAGTCGGTCTGGAGGGGAAACGTGGGATCATATCCAGCAGTTAGTGTGGGACTGAGACGGTTTATAGGCTTCAAGGAGGTGGAGAGCCCCTGGAACTGTGGGTGAATAAGGGTGCGGGATCGTGATGGAGTGGGCCCCCATGGTTAGAAAAGCGAAGATTAGGTGTCCAACATGGACAGAGAGGAGATCATCCTGGAATGTATGCGGGATGGGGGGCATTCGTACAGGGCGAGGAGAACAGTGGGGGGAATAACAATAAAAATAATTACCCAGAAGTACCAGAGCATGTCAGGTTTAGTTGGGGCGCGCGGTTGTGGGTGAGGCCTTTGGAGATGAGCCGAAGCCTGGGGTCTGTGACAGGCTGACCGGCTAGAGGGGTGGCTCCGCCCGTGATCTCCGCGCAGGAGGCTCCAAGTCCTCCAGTGGGTCGGTCGGCTTGAGCCCAGAGAGGTGTATCCATGAGGGAAGTCCTAGGTGTTTAGCTGCAGTGGGGATAGTGAGAATTATTGGAGAAGGCCTTTCCATGGGGATTGACGAGGTTGAGTCTGTGGAGGTCCTTAAGTAGGTCCCAGTGCCCTGGTTGTAATTTCTTCGGACCCCCTAAGCTGAGGGGCTGAGGAAGGTGAACGTGGTAGGCATATTACCAGAGAAGCTGCTGGGTGCGTTCTCGGGTAGGCCAAGGATCCCCCAGTGGAGGTGGGGGCGCAGAGGTGAGAGAAGGGCTGACTCAGTGCATGAGTTGAAAGGGACTTCGGTGGAGAGGTGCCCTGGGGCTTAGGCAGAGCCTGAAGAGGGCATGGGGAAGGAGTTCCACCCAACTTTGGTGAAGTTGTGAGTTTTGAGAGTTGCTGCTTAAGGGTGGAGTGAGCCTTTTCTATGTTTCCCCCATGACTATGGAGGATGGTAAAAATGTAGTTTGTAGGAAATGCCTAAGGCTTGTGAAACCTGCTGAGTCATTGGGGAAGTAAAAGCCAGGCCCTTGTCACTCGGAAGGTGGGTAGCCAGCTGGAACCTGGGGATTGTTTCTTGAAGGACTTAGTGGGAAAGGCCTCCAACCATCCTGAGAAAGTTTCTGTTAATGTAAGACGGTATTTCTATTTCTTGTGAGTGGGCACGTGAGTAAAACCTAACTGCCAGTCCTGTCCCAGCAGATGACCCCTGAGCTGATGGGTAGGGAGGGATGGCTGGAGATCTGAGATGCCCCTGAGGGCTGACTTGGCGACAGATGGAGCAGCCTTGTTGTAGTTTGTTCTCTAAGTTACTGCAAAGGGGAAGTGGAAATAAGAGTGCCTTGAGGGGTCTGCTTCCTATAAATAGAGAGTTACGAATATTGTTAAGAATTAGAGACTCCTGTTGTGTGGGTAGAATGATTTTCCCTTGAAGGGAAAGGGCCCCAGTTGGAGTGAGCTTGGTAATTTCTTCAGTGGTGTAATTAGGAGAGAGTTTGAAAAGGAGGCTTGGGTGGCTGGGAAAGGAGGGGCCGCAGCCTGTTTATCCACCTTATCAGCCTGGTTGTTTCCCAAGGCCTCAAAAGACTTGAGTGTTAGTGGCCTTGCAGTGACTAACAGCCACCTGCTTGGATAGTTGGGCTGTCTGCATGAGTTGTAAAATGAGTTTTGCAGGTTTGATTGAAGATCCTTGTGTAGTAAGGAGACCACGCTCCTTCCAGATGGCAGCATGTGAGTGTAGGATGTGCTAAGCATATTTAGAATCAGTGTAGATGCTGAGTGTTAAATCTTTGCCTATCTGTAGAGCCCTGGTAAGGGCTGTAAGTTCCGCCTTTTACGTGGCGGTGCCTGGAGGTAAAGGGGCACTCTCGACCATGTGGGGAGTAGTAACTATAGCATAGCCTGCCTTTCTTTGTCCCCCTAAGGTATAACTGCTTCTATCTGTAAACCAGTTGTGGTCCAGAGAGGACAGTGGGGAGTCAGAAAGGTCAGGTCTCACTGTGGTCGACTGTTCTAAAATTTCCAGGCAATTATGTTCAAGATTCGGAGATGGGCTTGGGAGGAGAGTGGCAGGATTCAGTGTGGCACAAGAGAGAAGAGTTACAGAGGGATTGTTTATAAGCAAAGTCTGGTAAAGAGTGATGCGGCTACTAGTCAGGAAATGATAAGCTTTGTTGTTTAAAATGTCAAGGACTTGGTGAGGCGTGTAGACATGAATAGATTGTCCAAAGGTGAGTTTGCTGGCCTCAGTGACAAGGAGAGCTGTGGCCCTAAGCTGCTAGGGCCCTAAGGCAAGGAGGCCAGCCTTTGGCTGTGATATCTAAGTTCTTAGAGAAATAGGTGATGGCTTTGAAGTCAGGCCAGTGCTTCTGACCTAGGACTCCAAGGTCAACAGCTCCTCTCTCATGTACATAGAGGAGAAATGGTTTATTGAGATTGGGAAGGGCTAATGCTGGGCTCTAGTGAGTGCTTCTTTCAGGGTGGGAAAAGCCTGCTGAAGGGGTGACTTCCAGTCTAAAGGTTCATATTCCAGACCCCTGAGTGCCTCGTACAGGAGCTTGGCAATGAGCCCATATTGTGGAATCCAAATATGAAAGTAACCTGTTAGCTCTAGGAAGGCCGGGAGATCTTTCTTAGTGTGTGGAAGCTCTAGAGAGGCCGTAAGTTCCTTATGCTGGGTGGTAGTAATAGCTCATCTTTCTGGTGACAAAAGAAATCCTAGATATGTAACAGCTGGCTGGTTTATCTGGGCTTTTCCTGGTGAGACTGGGTATCCGCATTGTGCCGGGTATGTGAGGAGAGTGAGAGTGTTGGTGAGCGAAGTGTGGGTGTCAGGACTGCAGAGAAGGAGGTCATCAACATACTGAAGGAGCGTGCTGCCAAAGAGAGATAATGCGGCTAAATCCTGTGCCAGGGCCTGCCCAAAAAGATGGGGGCTTTCATGAAACCACTGAGGGATGGATGTCCAGGTTAACTGTTGCAAGTGTCTTGGGTTTGGGTCAGTCCAAGTGAAAGCAGGAGGTCCAATGAGTCCGAGGCTAATGAAATCGTAAAAAAGGCATCCTTGAGATCAAGGACTGTGAAAACACATGTACTTGGTGGGATGGAGCTGAGTCAAGTATAGGGATTTGGGACTACCAGGTGTAGGGCAATAATAGCTTCATTAATAATTTGGGGATCTTGGACTAGCCAGTAAGAATCATCCAGTTTCCTAACTGGTAGCATGGGAGTGTTATAAGGAGAGTTGCTTCTATCTGTAAACCAGTTGTTGGGATGTAGGAGACCAGATTGGAGATAAGAGATAAGATAATAATAAGAGGTTTAAGTCCCCTAAGATCATACAGTTTGAGAAGTTATTGAGCTCAGGGAGGGTCCTTCAAGGGAAATGGAAACAGGCTGCGCATGTTGGGCCCACCCGGGAGTGCTAGTGTCCCAGGGGCACCTGCTGCATAATTTTTGTAGGGACAGAAGCGGAGAAACTGAGTGCCTGATTTAACCATGAGGTCCCTCCCTAAAAGTGGGGTGGGGTAGTTCGGAAGGATTAGGAAGAAGTGTGGGAAGACCTGAACTCCCAGGGAGCAGAGAAGTGAAGTACAAGACAGTGTGTACTTACCTTCGAACCCATTAATAGAGATGGGGAGGAGAACAGAGGGCCCCAAAATTCGGGAAGAGCATTGTACATGGCCCCCGTGTCAATAAGAAAGTCAATGCAATTGCCTGCGGCGAGAGTTACCTGAGGGTGGCCAATTCCATGTTTTGGAGTGGGGCTTTGTCCGGGGTCTGTCAGTCAGACTGAAGGAGACCAAGAAGATTCCTGGGTACGGAGGAAGCCTGCTTAGGATGGCCAGCCAGTTTCTGGAGGCCAGTGTGAACTTCTAAGAGGACAAGGCTATCTCACTTCCAGTGCCCTGTCTTTTTGCAATGGGAGCACAGTCTCTGCGAGGGCAGTCACTTCCTGGGGCACTCCTTTTTCCAGTGACCTGGTTGGTCGCAGCTGAAGCAGAGATTGGTCCCTGGTATTGAAGTGTTTTGTTCTTGCCCTTTGTCTGAGCCCTTTGGGCAAGTCTGCCCCCTGGAAAACTTCGCCTAAAGTTGCCACCAGCATTTGGAATGCTTCTTTCTGCGCTGAGGCCCTTTTCCTCAATTCCTCTTTCCATCCTCATCCCTGTTACTGAAGACCTGAAATGCCAGGTCAGGGAGTTCGGATTGAGGTGTCTGGGGTTTCTTTCCAAGCTTTTGCTGCTTGCGCCGCCAGGGCTGACTGGGAGATACAGTGCATCCCCAGAGTGGGCTTGCCCTCCTTAGAGTCGGGGCCTATGGTGGTATATAAATGCAGGGTATCTGAAATGCCGTGAGAGAAAAGGGGCAGGATTCTCATTTGGCCCCTGAGTAAACTCTTTGACTTGATCATAATTGACAGGCTTGTTAGTAGCCCTTTCCATACCCTCAACAAAGCAGGAGAGAATATGATCATGTGTAATGTGATGTTGGGACCCATGCTGATAGTTCCTCTTAGGATATTAATCGGAACAGCCGTAGAGCCAGTATCTTGAGTGTTAGGCTCTCTGTGATCAAAATCATCTGCATATTCTCTAGCCTTGGTCCATATATGATTTCTCTCCTCTGGTGTAGTACAGATAGAGGAAATGATATGGATAGCTCTCCAAGTAAGATCATAGGAGAGTGTAAGGTATTCAGATTCCTTAGTAAATTTGGATGGGTTGGCCAAAAAGTTTCCAAGTTTAATTTCAAGCTGGGAGAGATGTGACATCAAGAAAGGAACATGAACTCAGATGGCACCTTCCGTTCCTGCGTCCTCCCAGAGGCGGAGTTGGTTCACAGGAAGGGAGGGCCCTTGGAAATGTCAGCTGGACAGAGTGCAGACAGGAAAAGGAGGAGGCGAAAAGGGAGAAGGAGAAGTAGGAGGAAGAGAAGAAGGGGGAATCAGAGGATCAGGAGAAGTGGCCAACGGAGTAGGATGGTAAGATGGAGGTTTCGGTGGTTCAGACAGAGGGAGATCATCCAGGTCTGGAGATGGTAGAGAGTACGGAGTGAGCAGGAGCACACAGTAAGAGGAACAGAGATCAGGGTGAGGAATGAGTTCAAAGAAAGCCTGAATATAAGGAACTTCGAACCATTTATTGAGGTGGCAACCGTAAAGATCGAGTTGGAGAATAATGTTATGATTAAGAGAGTCCCCCTAGGACCAAATCTCCTGGTTATCTAATTTATACCACAGCCAGGCTATATTGCAATAGAAAATCAAACGTTTAGACTTGAGGTCAGTGAGTCCTAGAGCCGTCCGGTTCTTAAGGAGACATCCCAAAGGGGACTCCTTAGGCGGAGTTGACTGTGCATTTCCCATCATGAAAACTAGGAGGAAAAAAAAGAAGGAAGGACTTCTTAGGGTGGTAGCAGCCAAGGGACTGGACTGAGACAGCAGTGGGAGTCTGAGGGGAAGCGTCCTTGCCCCTCCAGATGACACTGGCCTACATGAGGTCACTGGCAACCCCAGAAACTCGGGTGAAACCGAACCTTGTGTCCATACTCAGAATTAAGTATCCTTAGATTCGAGACTGGACTGAGGATCTGACCCTGGGCCCAAGACCAGATCCGACCTCTAGGGAGAAGGCCAGAAGTGTCCTGTGCAGCCAAAACCCGAAGTGACAGGACTTGGTAGCAGGGTTTCCTCCACTACAGGACCCTTTGTAGGGGAGAAGCCTGTCTCTTTACTTGATGCTACTAATTTCCCTAGTATCTGTTAAGACTTACTGATTGCTGACTGATTGCCACTGGCTGATTGCTGGCCCGAGTGCTGCTGGCCAAGTGCTGACCCAGGAGAGCGTTCACAAAATCAGAGAGGGGAAAGACAGGAACTGAACTTCCAGGGACAGGATTTCGCGGTTAGCCCAGGTGACCTGCCACAGCCCACTGCTCTCGCAGCTGCAAGTCCCAGAGGCTGTTGGAGAGGAGAAGCCTACCTTCCCGTATGGGCCACTAAAATGTTAGGATTTGGGGCCAGTGACATGGGCTGGTGAAAGAATTCACTACAGAGAGAAAAGAGAGAAAGGGAGGAAGTTTATTACTTTCCCCATAGTCAGGGAAAGGGCCGAGTACCAGGTGGCATGGGGCAACCAAAAATAGGTAAGTTGCTTTTCATTGGGGGATTTTAGGGAGGGGGTCGTGTAGAAGTTGAACAGATGTCGGGGCTTGGCCTTGAGAAGCCGCAGTTTGTTTGTTCTCTAGGAGACAGGCTGGCAGATGTGCCAGGGAGGCATCTTTATCAGCACAGATCGTAAATGTTCAGCTCAACGAATTTTCACAAATGTACTCTTCTATATATCAGCACTCAGATCAAGAAACAGACCATCATCACACCCCAGAATCTACCATGTGTCCACTCTGTCTCTCCTAGCTTACTCTAGGACTATCATGACTTCTATCACCATACCATTAGCTGATTCAAACTTGATGCAAATGGAAAAGACTACACACTCTTTTGTGTCTGTTTTCTTTCATTCAGCACTATGTTCAGAGATTTGTTTATGTTATTGCACATAGAAGTGCATTCATTCTCACTGCTGCCTAGTATTATATTACATGAATATGCTTCAACTTGTTGACAATACTATACTACTGTTGATAAGTAATTGGAGAAATTTCCAGTTTGGGGCTAATATAAATAATGCCACTATAAACAATTTTGTATATATCAATTATTTGGACACTATAAGTAGAACTGGAATTACTGGGTCATAGAATATGCACATTGATGTATCAAATATTTTCTCAAAATATTCCAGTGATTATTTCGACTTATATACAACCAACAGTGTATAAGAATTCTCGTTGCTTTACATCCTCAAGAGTACTTTGTATTTCTGTTTTTCTTTTTCTTTTTCATTTTAGCCATTCTAGTAGATGTATATTAGATCACTCTATGGTTTTAATTTGTACTTTCCTGATGACTAATATATATTTTATATACATTTTGACTATTTAGATATTGTCTTTTGTAAGGTGCCTGTCCCAGTATTTTGCCCATTTTTCTTATACTTATTTCTTATTTTTAGGTGTTCTTATTATGTGATTGGAAATATTTTCTCCCACTCAGTGGGTTGTCTTTACTCTCCCTTAGTGGTGTCTTCTGATGAACAGAAGTTATTAATTTTAATATAATTTAATTCATTAATTTTCCTATTATATTTTAGATCTTTTTTGTCCCTTGTTAAGACATTTCATTGGCTCCCAATTGATAAAGATGTAGTCCTATGTTTTCTTCTAAAGCACTATTAATTTTTTCAACTTGTAGAAATCGATTTTTGTGTATGGTGTGAAGTAGAGTCAAAGTTCAGTTATTTTTATATGAGTATCAGGTTGACCCTGAATTTTTTATTTAAAAATCATCCTTCACCCATTATATGGTGTCATGTAGGCAAATCACTTAGGCAGTAAAAAACTTACAGATTTGGACTATAGTTAATATTCAATTTGCCTTTTAAGGTAAGTGTCAAGGATGCAACTTCATTTTTTTTTTTTTTTTTTTTTTTTTTTTTTACTGTACTGAGGAAATGAATTGATGCTCCTTAAATATGAGTTAAGGCAAAACACATTATAAAGGCTCTTCTATTTTCAGATTAGAAGAAAGCAGAGACCACATGAATGCCACATGAGACCAGCCAGTCATTTCCTGAGATGCTGGTTTATATTCATAAGTAATAAAATAAGAAATAACTGTGTTTTTTTCTTTTATTTGCTAATAAGGATTTTATGTAATAAAATTTGTATATGTATTTACCACCTACCAGGGGTTATTTCCTACTGAAAGTTATGAAGATTTTAATTTTTCTGCATTGTACGCCTTGAAAATTAAGTGTTCCCTTTGCTATCTATTCATTCTATATTACTAATACACACATTCCATACTTCCTAAACAAAGTTAGAAATTTTATATTGGTTCTTAAAGTCATATATTGATATACCTTTCAGAAGTTATTAATTTTGATACTTTAAACTGTTATCTAGAATCAATATATTTGCATTCTAATTTTTATATGACTCCTTACTGATTTTATAAAGAGCTACATTATTAATAGCAAATAATAATGTAGTATTTATTAAATATTGTACTTAATCTGCTCAATAGCCCCATGTGTTAGGTAATTATTCCTGTTTTGCAGATGAGATAACTGAAGTATAAAGTAGTTAAATGACTTGTTCAAAGTCCAAAAATTAGAAGTATTAGAACTGGTATTTGAAACTAGGCAGTCTGTCTCCAGAATTTACATACTAAACTACTCTGCTGTATTGTCCTCATATATATTATAATATAGTATATCTTTATTAACCTTATTTTTTAAAATAAACATATCAGTTTCTTTGTTGCCAATTCAGGCTCTCAATCATGGTTTCAAATCAGCTCAAATTGCTTTTGCGTCAAAACTGACCTACCCTCATTCCTTCTTGCATAAAAACCTAAATACCCTCATCCCTTCTCATTTTACAGCTCTTGTTTTCTCCACATTTTAGTTGATTTTGGTGATTAAAGAGAATTGTTCATCTGCAACAAAAGCAAAGACATTTCTGCCGATAGCAAAAAATGACAGCTGAAACAGCATTTAAAGTACATCTTGAATAAATGTTCAAAAGTATGGCCTTAGGGCAATTTCCTGTTTTACTGGAAAATCTACTTTGCTGGTGTCTGATAAAATTGTATGAACAGTGGAAGCTTAATTCTCCAACGCATGTTCTATGAAGCATTTGACAGCTTATCTGATGAAATCCACTCTACTACCAGTTCAGAGAGACCATGAGCCCCTCATGAAGTAAGCCCAGTCTGAATGGCTTTTGTGGCCTTGGGACTGATTTTATTAGTTCCTCGATTAACTGATTAATGTTTCGTTGACTTATTTCCCAGCAACTGGACACATGCAAACATTTTCCATCTTGTATAATCAAACCACTGTTGAAATGACTTGCTTGTGTGAGGAAATCTTTTTAGAGCTATTTAATATTTCGAGCCATCCAGGTGATTCAATATATTTAGGCAAAATTAAATCACTACTTACATGAGATTGGATGAAGTGTCAGTTCAAGCCCACATTTAAATGTTCCACTTTCATAAACTTTTGCAAGAATAAACAATCATTCATCAATGGAGTGCCAAGTGGCTGGCCCCAGTGAAACCTGCTCTAAAATGCTACCATTGCACAAGTTAATAATACATTGACATCAATAACTCTGGAAATTCAAACACAATTCCTTAAGATTTTCTACCCCAGGTCCAATGACAGATGCCAGGGCTACTAGCTTATTCTGAGCTTCATTAATTGTCAAAGTTTATAATTACATATATAACCAGTATCAGAGTCTTTGCACTCCAGGTAATTGCCAGAAGTTACACGTGTGTGTGTGTGTGTGTGTGTGTGTGTGTGTGTGTGTATGTGTGTGTCCTACCCTCCTTGCATCAAGTGCTAATTGGTACTAATCAGCTTGATTAGAGAGAGCAATATTTGTGACTTGACATAAAACTGATCCTTCCAAAGTGGTTTAAACTGTATCCTTTGGGTTAAGCCATCCCAGAACCACGCTAGACAACCAAACAGCATTATTTTGGTGTCCCCATAGAACTTCTCTGGGTTCCTCATAGAATTGTTTCTCACTCACTTAGACTTTGGTGTGCTGTCATGTTATAAGGGGGGGAAAACATGAAAATTTTAGCTAGATTTACCATATAAATGCTGTAGAAAATATTATTTCTCACATCACACAGGGTCCTCATTGTGAGAAAAGCCAAGGATACATCTCTGGGGTCTGAGAATTGTTCTGCTTTTGAATCAATGGTTAGTTTTTGCCTACAAACAGTGTGAAGAAGGTAACTGTTCTTTCTCTTCCAGGCAATGTAAAACCAAAGTTGCAGATCACCCTTAGAACATGCACCAGAGTTTCTGATGAGCGTTTTATATACTGATCTCATTCTGCTTCACCCTACACTTTAAATGTCATCTACTCTTGGGATGCTTTTCCTCTTTTACTTATTTAACGACAAATAGTATCTTCCTTCAGGTGTGTGTTTCTGAGACACCTGAAATTTTGCAAGAGTGTGTCAGGGTATAAATAAATGAATGAGTAGATGTCCTGGGATTTAGCACTTCAGTTGTTCACACTCCAAGGTGATTCTTGTGATGGTATGACAAGGATGAAGATGAGAATGAAGACGCCATTATTGATAATCATGGAAATCTGACAAATTCAGTTACATAGAACATTTTATTTGCTGACTCTGTATCGCTAAGGAAATTACTTAACTTTGCTGAGTCTCTATTTCTTTATTTTTTTAATGAGAAAGATAATATTCCATAGAGTTGTTATGAATATTTGATGAGATAATTCACTTATTTATTCAACCAGTACAATAGCTACTATAATACACACACACACATACACAGACCAAACTGTTGTGCATGCGGGGACAGAGCAGAAAACAAGATAGGTAAGGTTCCTTCTCTTCAAAAATGTATATTCTCCCAAGGGGAGGCAGAAAATAAATACATAAACCAATAAACAAACAAAATAATTTCAGACGCTAGTAAACGCTATGAATGCTGTGGTAGAGAAGTTGGTCATACGAGTCTCCTTGAGAAGGTGACATTGAGCTCAGACCTCAGCCATGGGTAGCATTAATTTTATGAAGCAGAGGGAGGAGCACTTCAAAGTAGTTCAGGCAAAGGTATCAGCAAATTCAAAGGCTGTGAGATGAAAACACATTTGCTCCCCCTCAAAGAACAGAAGGAAGGTCACCATGCTGAGCATGGTGAGTGAGGACAGAAGGATTGAGAGGAAAGAGGATATATATGGGACTTTCTCTGTGCTTGGCAAATCTGCTTATATGGTAAATGTCGATTACTGTGAGGCAACATTTTTAAGCAAGGACTGGAAAACATGGATTGCTTAAAGTTATTTGCCATTTGGAGGAGAAAAAAATTACTCCATTTAGTTCGGTCATGAGCCAAGACATAAAGCAGAAAACAAGAAAGGTCAGGGGTAAAGTGGGGCAATCTTAGTTCCCTAAAGAGGCAGACAGGGTTTGTTCCCTGAGCATAAGCAAAAATCAGGAGCTGTGTCATGGTGCCTAAATGTGTCATCAGTAAACCTCCAGAGTCCAGCCCTGGCCAGTTTGGCTCAGCGGTTAGAGCATCAGCCTGCGAGGTCCAGAGAGACCCAGGTTAGGTTCCCGCTAAGGGCACGTACTTCGGTTGCAGTTTGTCCCTGGCCCTGGTTGGGTCATGTGGGAGGCAGCCACTCGATGTGTCCCTTTCACATCAATGTTTCTCTCTCTCTCTCTCTCTTCCTCTCTCTCCCTCCCACTCTATCTGAACAAAAAAATGGAAAAATGTCCTCGGGTGAGGATAAAAAAAAAAAAAAACCTCCAGAGTCCACACAAAGTCCTGACTTGACAAAATTAGAGCTGAGAGCTGAGGTGGGTTGTCCTCAGCCCCACCACTTCTTCAGTAGTAACTGATTCTCTGGCCAACTGAGCTCCACTTCCCCTTCTGGTAAAGGGAATAAAAGAGAGCCATAATATAGCCTCTCCTTGTCAGGTGCTTGATAACCACCAAGACAAGACATACGCACAGGGGAAAAAAAGTGAAAAATTACTACAGTGCAGTAGAAATGAGTACTACTTTCTGCAGAAGCTGAATAATAGTACACAGTGTATGCCATGTTTTACTAACACTCTGACTTTGAGGTGTACAGGGAAAAAGTCTGTAAAATTTTACATTAAATAATCCTTTAGAAATGGAATAGCTATTTATTACATTAATTAACACAATTGTAAGGGAGCTCTGGGAGAACATGAAGCCTTTGATTATTTTAAACCATTTAAACTATAGCCAGCATCTTGAATAGCCTCAAACTCTCAAGTGGCTTTTCTTTGTTAAATGAGAAGTCTAGTAGTCAAACTGGTATAGCTGAACTATCAGAGGCATCTAGAATTAGGTCAAATTATTTTTTTCTGTCATCAGCTGGGTGGGCTTTCCCAGTAGGGAATATGCTCTGTTAGAAAACTTCTGATCTCAACCCAGAAAAACAAAACAACGATTAAAATGCCACTGCTCACACACAGTTCTGCTTCAGGCTGCAGAAGCTTGCATCTCACTGAGAGCCTCAGGAACTTCATCATAGAGGACACTCCCAACCCGCTCCCTCAGCAGTGTCTCAGGGGCCAAAACAAGCATTTGTTGCTGCTGTTTAGTAGAATCTGCTGCCCTGCAGGTGAGGGCTTTTCACCAGCCATCACACTTCATAATCTCGTGAGAAAACGTGGCAGAATTCCCCTCTGTTCCTAGGAGTAGATACAGATGTGGAAGGAAGGATGTCAATTATTTCCCACTGTAGGGAAAATTTACAGCAAAGTGACAGAGACAGGACAAAGGACAAAGACCAACAGGCCTGTTTCCTGAGGTGCTTTCTGGATATCTGTGTGAGCTTTTATGAGATAGGAACCATCAAGAAGTTGTTACACAGTTGAGTTTGGGATTTGGGTCTTATTTCTCTGTTGTTGCTGTTACTGTTTTGTTGTGGTGGTTATTGTAGTTCATGTTATGTAGAAAAATAACAGCCACAGTGGCCCTTGAGATCTTGCTTTTAACATTCTCCCCTAAAACCTCTGAACTTTCACTTAAGGCCATATAGCTGATTTACCATGGGGTTCTGAAAACAGTCAAGCCTTTGTTGATTAGCATTCTGTACAGAGTTGGGTTCATTTGCTTTGGTTATTTAAAGCTATTGATATGACCTTAAAAAGAAGACTAAACTTAGCATTAAAACTTCATGTAACCCAGTGATTCACCCAGAACAACAAATACATTCATCTGACTTTTTTACAGGGTGGGGCAAAAGTAGGTCTACAGTTGTGAGTATATGAAACGGAGTTTATTCTTTTATTATTATTTATCAATTACTTTTTTTTTTTTCTATTTTTTTATCCTCACCGGAGGAGATTTTTTGCATTTATCTTCAGATAGAGTGGAAGGGAGAGAGGGGAGAAGAGAGAGAGAGAAGCATCAACATGAGAGAGATACGAGTGGTTGCCATCCACACGACCCCAACCGGGGGCCGGGGACAAACTGCAACTGAGGTACGTGCCCTTAGCGGGAACCAATCCCAGACTCTCTGGTCCGCAGGCCAACGCTCTAACCGCTGAGTCAAACTGGCCAGAGCTGTCAATTAATTTATTATTTTCCATAGAAACAACTGTAAACCTACTTTTGCCCCACCCTGTACAAAACATTGAGAAGCGAACACCTGCAGGCTTGTGTTTGTAAAAGGCTTGGACTTTCTAAAAATTCAAAGTATTTCCTTTAGTTATATTTTGTTGTGGGAATAGAAAATTTAGTTATTTCTATCAAACAAACAACTTACTTTGTAAAGATGCGTCCTCCTAATAGGACTTGATTGAAATCATGAGACCTAGCATTGGCCACTTGGGTTTTTCCGGGCTCTCAACCTGATCTGAGATCCAGGATCTAGTAATGTGGATGGGTCTCCATGGTTTATGTGACAGACACTTCTTTTCAAAGCACAGATGAAAAATGAAACGCAGGTAGACAATACTTCAGAGTTCATACGTTTCTCCCATCCCACTCTGCTCCCTACCCAAGAACTTCAACACTGGCTCTGAGTACATGTCTCTCCAACTGCATATTTCCTGCATTTAAAAACAACTCAAAAAAAAAAAAAAAGCTCAGAGCAATTGCGCAGCAACTTACATCATTTGGTTTTCAAGCAGCCTTCTCAAGTAAGCTCAAAATCTCCCCCACAGACTAAACCAAAAGTTCTCTGCACAGACTTGGGCAAGATTCAAAATATAAATCACAGGTGCTTGTCAAGTTCATGTAAGCACTTGACGGCTCCCCAGGAGCTCATGCACAGAAAACCTGTCTGGTTTCAAGAAGCAGAAAAAGCCCAGCTCTCATCAGTGTGTGGGTTCCTTTTCCTTTTGCACCTCTCATCAGTCCTAAGCAAAGCCTACCTCCTCCCTCTTCACAGAGCGGCAGGTGAGCATGACAAACAAAACTTTAGGCCAAAACAGGGTCTGTGACCTTGTTCAAGGGACATCTTGCAGCACATCTTGTCTCTACAGATTCATTGACCTCCATGAAACAATAAGCAAAAGAGTCAGCCCAACCCACAACTTTCTCAGGAGAGTAATCACTTCCCCGAGTGCTCTAGGACTCCCCATTTCACGGAAATCTTCTACCTCCTGAGTGGTAACTGTGGAGTAACAGTGCTGGGCCACAGGACCAGTTCCTAGAACGTGTCTCAGAGCTGGGATGAAGGACTCTCAGGACTAAAGGACACCATGGTAAATCAGGTAAGAAGGGAAGGAGCTCAGCAGCTCCACAAGTTGTTAACTACTCAAATTCCCCATCTGGAAAGGCATTATGCAAAAAGAAAGAAGTGGTGGGAAAGGGGGGAGACTGAAAGAGATTATGGAACTAAGATCCATAGGAGTTTCCACAGAGGTCTTTTATCATGTTTAGTCACTATCTGCTAAATGAAAACAAGGATGAGTTCTCCCTGCATTCAACCATTTGATGCAGGAGCACCCAGCAGTGGGTCAAGAAGTCACCTGGTGGGAAATTCTGAGGAAAAATGACCTGAAACTACCATCTTTGGTTTGAACTATCTCTTTAACAAAAAAACAAACAAAACAAAACAAAAAAAACCTCACATTTCCCCCCCTAAAATCTACTGGTATTTTTTGTAAAATTAGAAAATAAAAGGAAGTAGAAATCAGGAAGAAGAAAAAAAGAAAAGAGAAATGTACAGAAGGATGAAGAGAAAGGAGAAAGAAAGAGAGGGAGAGAGAGATTCTTTAAAAAGAAAACAATAGTATAGTCCCCCTCTAGGAAAGAGTTCTTCCCATAATGACTGTTAACTTTACTCACGCTTGGATGAAGCTGAAGTCAACCTTTTTAATTAAACTATTCTTATTTATCCAGGATAAAAAAATCCAAGGACATGAAAGTTCTTCTCTTTGGCATGAGCTTCAGCACCAATGGTGTAGTTGGAGCATTAGAGAGACTTTTCAATACCTCTTTAGAGAAGGAAGTCAAGTGAGTGTGCCACTAGTCCCTTTGCATATGTCATTCCAGTAAATTCTAGCAGTAATTTATTGACATAGCCAATATTATTCCCACTTTATGCAAAGGAACCAAAGCTCAAGAGGATGACTGAGTGAAGGCCACACAGCTGGAAGAGCAAGGATTTGAATTCAGACCATGTGGCCCTGTAAATTGTGTACTCTGTCTTTACCCCACACTTCCCATGAGCCTAAGCACCTGTATCTCAAGAACCCTCTTCCTGTATTGTATAAACTCAAGTTCATGCAACCTAACAAAGACTTAAAACTCCGGCAACCACAGCTATTTGAATCTTAACACTAGTACATTGCTAAACACAAGGATATTGGGGTTTTTTGCATTCAATATATTTCTTAGCCAGCTGCTCAATTGCTAATAATATCAATTTATTCAATTCAACCCCACCACTACACTTCAGTTGCTCTTGTCAAGGTGACCATTGGTTCCACATTGCCAAATCCAGTTGCCAAAACAGTCCTTACGTCACTTGATAGGGTTGACAGCATTTGACAGTTATTTCCTCCATTTTGATAGTCTTTATTCACTTGATTTTCAGAGCATTAAACTGTCCAATTTTCCTCCTGCCTCAGCTAATGATCCTCTGTTGTCTCCTTTGAAAGCAGTTTCTCCTCTTCTACCCTCTTCTGTATCTACATCAACTCTCTCATTGATTTTATCCACTGTTTCAGCTTTAAATACCATCTAGATTCTCCCATAATCTCCAGATTTACATTTTGAAGTGCCAAGACATCCTTCAATGGAAGTCTAATAGTCAGCTGAAACTCCACATATCCAAAACAAAACCCTTGCTTTCCCCTCCAATCATGGTCCACCACCAAGCCTTCCAATTTTAGTAAATGCAGGCTCCATTTATTCAGCTGCTCTGGTAAAAATTTAGTAGTCATTCTTAATTTTCCCCCCTTGCACACTATATCAAGTCCGATAGTACTGCTTTTGGTTCAACCTTAAAAAAACATATTTTTCTATAATCCAAACACCTCTCCAGAATCTCATGCCATTTTCCTAGTCCCAGATACCATACCACCATCTCTGACGTAAACGACTGCAACAATCTCCACATCTCCCCCGCAGCGTCTTCTCCTACACTTTTAGTCTACTTCTAACACACACAGATTAAAATCCATCTCCTCGCCTTCAAGTTCTTGCATGACCTTGTTCTGTCCGCCTCTATGATCTTATCCCCAATTCTCCTTCCTTCATTCCTTTGCACTAATGCTCCCTTTCCTGTTGTCTGTCAAGCTCACAAACTCTTTTCTACCTCAAGGCCTTTGCATTTGGTATTCTCTTTGCCTAGAATGCTCTTCCACCACATCTCACGTTTCATCCTCTTATTTCAATGACGTCGTTTCTGAAATGTTATCTCCTTAAAAAAATCTCCCCCGTCCACCGAAACCAAAGCTATCTTCCTTCATCCTTGCCCTGCAGTGCCTGCTGCATTTGATTTTACTGGACGCATTCCTAACATATTCCATATTGTTTTTTATCTATTTCCCACTCGGATACCAATTCCATACGGGCAAAGACTTTGCTGCACTTGTTCTCAGGGGTATTTAGTGTACAAAACAGTGCCTAATATGTATTAGATCCCCTAAAATATTTGTCA
This sequence comes from Tadarida brasiliensis, assembly GCA_030848825.1. Lineage (NCBI taxonomy): Eukaryota > Metazoa > Chordata > Mammalia > Chiroptera > Molossidae > Tadarida > Tadarida brasiliensis. Next base: position 178,624 of record JAUMIU010000058.1, on the reverse strand, counting down.
AGTGAAAAAATGAATCAATGACTTAGATTGTTCAGGGGTGGGGAATGTCCGGCCCATGGGCCATCTAAGGCCCGTGAAATCAATACCAGCTAACATCATACTCCTCACCAAATTAGCCTGACCAAATATAGCAGGCTAATTTTTTTTTAAAATATGGTTTTATTTTTTAGAGAGAGAGACGAAGAGAGAGAGAGATAGAAACATCGATGTGAGAGAGGAACATCGATGGGCCACCTCCTGCACACAGTAGGGGACTGAGCCCACAGTGCAGGCATGTGCCCCGACCTGGAATTGAATCAGGACCTCTCAGTGACCTCTCAGTTCATGGGAGGATGCTCAATCCACTGAGCCACACCGGCCGGACAACACGAGGCTAATTTTTAAGTTGATAATTTTGTATGGCCCACAATGATGTTATAAATATCCAAATGGCCCTTGGCAGAAAAAAGTTTCCCCACCCCTGAGTATCAGAGTATGCAAAAGAAATTGGTGAGAGATAACATTGCAAAGGTAGGCTAAGGTCAAATGACTGTGAGCCTTGAAGGCTACAAGAAGTAGTTTGGATTCTACTCTACATGCAAAAAATAAATAAAAAATAAAAAACCTATATAGGATCTTAAGGAGAGATAAGACATCATCTAATTCATGTTTTAAAAGATGATCAACTGCTTTGAGGAGAATGATATACATGATTTTATAAAATTTCTTGAAAATTTGTGCACAAGTAAGATTTTGACACATTGAATAATATTCTTAAGGTATTATATTAATCCTCAATTTTATCAAATAAATAATCCATGGTCAATAAAACTGCTATTTTATGAGAAAGAGTTTCCTCTTAAGATGGAAAAAGAGCAGAAACAATCACAGCTATGAACTAAGTAGATTTGAAAGAAAAAAAAATCTTAATATGGAGGAAAAACAGTTACCCTTTATTTTTATTCCCTGCAAACTTACAGACCTAGATATTTTTTATTGTTTATATAAACAAGGAGAAAAATTCTGCCTCACTGTGAGACTTATTAAAGTTACTTTCACCTCAAGCAGGTGAAAAATAATGTACAAATATGGAAGCAAATCTATAGTGAAAAGACCAAGAGAGAAAATTATAAGCCAAGGAAGTTACCTCATAAACTGGACTCATTTAATCTGATTTTTTCCTCATCCAAACAATATAACTTCCCCCAGAATAAGAATAAAGGTATGAAGCTGATCAAAAACTCAAAACAAACATTGAAGTACACAGAAGAAATATAAAACGTGACATGTTCTTGCTCTGCTTTATGGCAATGGGGGCCATATTTCGTGATATGCCAGAATCTTGAAAGTGGTTTAAACAGAAATGGCAACATTCCACACCTGTTTATGTAGTCCCTTTCTTATCCCCAACCTCTGTAAAATAAACAGAGCCATTACTCTAAAGGGAATTCTCAGGCTGGGAAACTGAGGCGAAAGCATACCTTGAGTAGCATGGGAAACCCAGCCAATCAATAATAAAAAGAGGCTTCGAACTCCAGGTCCTCGCCTTCCCTTGCACAATTCACATTTCCTTTAAAAATGTTCACATGCAGAAGATGGATTCAATTAAGATAATGGAAGAAACCAACTCAAACCCCATGAGTCCTGCACGCAGAAATGTGAAACAGATGAGAAGTTCACTTACAGTCAGTTGTATGTCAAGAAAAAGGACAAGTAACACCCCCCCCACACACACACACACACACAAAAATGCATGGGTTTGAGGCAGACTTCCTAATTAAGGACTAACAAACCCAAACCAAGACACATCCCTCTGTGAAAAAAAACAAGTTGAGCAAATGTGGGTAGTATGTGAGTTATAAAAAATAAATTTGGAAGGCTCATATATGATGATGACAATGTGTTTTCACAGAGACAGAGTGAAGCAGAGAATGGAAAATACAATTTTAAATAGAGAAAAATGGAAAAAATATGGGTTTTTAAAAAATATTTTCTCCTCAACTGAATAACAATCTCAAAGTTAAGTGTAATTATACTGACTGTAAGCTCCTTGAAGATAGGAACTATGTCTCACCTCCTTTTTTATCTTGAATATCAGGAAATCAATGAATGTTAAATAATAATAATTGAAGAGAAGACGCAGAGAAGGAGGAAGAAATGAAGAAAAAACAGCCAGTGTTATTATCAGAGGCCTTATTCCTACCTTGCAACGATAAGTAAACAGGTAAAAATTGATCCACAAAATCTGGGGACTTTCTTCCTTTAAATATTTGACCTAAATTGCTAAGTCAAAACTATTCTCTTTATAGTGAAGACAGCTGTCTAAATCAACACAAATATTTTAAAGTATACATTCCAAGTGAAGCTTTGCAGATTGGCACAGGATCACAATTCCTTTCAGATCTCATCAGAATTAGGATTGTGGTCTGAGTCTGAAGACATAGGCGAGGTAGGATGTGGGGAAAGGAGCCCCATTCTCCTGCGCCCTGTGAAACTTTCTAGGGTCCCTACTGATAACCCTGGCTCCTCCATTTCCTGGCCTTCCCTCTCCACCAAAGTTCTGCAAGGTGGACAGAAAGGGAGCTGTCCCCATCACCTCTGGGAGCATTTCACTCATTCCAATAATGCTTTATAGACTGCTAAGAAAATGACCAGGAGTAACTATTGATCTCTGTAAGAAAACGACGGTCCCCATCACTGGACCTGCACGTGTACACGTCTGAACTCCCTGAAGCTGCCTGTATTGCTTAAACTGGACTTGGCACTGTAACCTGCCAGATGGCAGAATTAGTCTGGTTTCTGCTTTTAAACAGATAAGTGTAGTCTTCCGTAGTATGTCTGGATGCTTTTGATGGTAATAGTCAAAATAATTTGGTTAAGCTAGAATAATAATTCCATCCAATAGAGCATTACTCATGTCAGGAGAGATAGGACTGAGCAAAAGATTCTGAAAGTAGGAATCTGGTTCAGCAGGTGAGCCTGACAGATACTGCAAGTCCAGGCAGGAGTTCTTCAAGACATACGGCCAGTTAATTTATGAGGGAGAAAGGATGAATTGTAGATCGACGTAAGACACCTAAAATGAGTTCTGTGAAAACAAGGGGATACAGTAATCTGGGCTGATGCACTCAAGCAGGGATTTCCAGCTAAAGGAACCAGGTTAAATAAATGCATTTATCTCTAGCACCCACTAAGCCCTAAAATTTAGAATAAAAGATAAAAATAATACCAATTAATAAGAACAAAAAGAATGGTAGATGAGGCAATTTGTCAATAACATTTTAGATGATGGAAATTCCAAGTACTAGTTCCAACGGACTCAACTGAGTCCAAAAAGCAGGGTCCCATCTGCCTAAGTCAATTCCCACCTCAGGTTCCAGCCAGTCAGGCTGGGATCCGGGAGGCAGATGATAAAACAGGATTCATTTGAGTCATTATAAGACACAGGTAGAATTCTAAATCCATTCCAACACAGACACGAGGCAGGAGATTCATTCTCTGGTGAAGCTGGACCAGAAAGGCTCTCCTGGGGCAAGCGTGAAGCACCTCACTGAAAACAGGGATTGTGTTCCATTTTGCATGTCGAATGTTTTAATGTTCTTCTGTGTGAGTAAACAGAAGTTCCCAGGTCTGGGGCTGCAGCCTGAGGATGTGGGAGGAGAATAATTTATGGGGACCAGTAGATATAAATTATCATATGGGCAGAGGGCTCTGTCTTCCTGGGAATCTTACAATGGAACAATCACACCTCATTTTTCTTAGTCAATAATTAAATAAAATGACTGGAAAATGGAACAACCAAAATTTTTTCTCCATGCAATTTTTAAATAAATACCTAGTAATCGAGAATTCAAACATATACAAAAGTAAAAAGAATAGTGTAATGAGCCCATTGTCTGTATTCAACAATTATGAACTTCAGCAATTATTAACTTATAGCTTATATGTTTCATGTTTATTGCCTTCCTTCCCTGGTACTTCCTATTATTCCTTATTATTTTGAAGAAACTCTCACTTATCATGTCATTTCCTCCACAAAGAAGTCACAGTGTGTTTGTCCAAAAAAGCATCAATGTTTTAAAACTTCACAGATTTAGAGCTAACATATAGTTTACATATTTATCAAAGATTGTGTTCATTGGTTGAGTTTTATAAACTCATTTCTTTTTAAATAGAAAAAAAATAAGAAGGTAAATCCTAGAGTTAGGATATCATGATGTTAGAAAGCCCCCATTGACTCCCTCCTTCCTGTTCCCACTCCCCTCTTTGCCTTCCCCAAACTATTGTCTGTGTCCATTGCTTGTGCATATATGCATATAAGTTCTTTGGTTTGTCTCTTCCCAACCCCCACCCCTCTGAGGTTTGTCAGTCTGGAATCTCTGATCACTGTATGATAGGCGGGTTCAGACCTCTAACGAACTCTGCTGTCCTGAAGGAAGTTGAGAAAGCTATTAAGAACTCACATGAGGAACTGGGCTTGTAGGCAAGATGCTTAATCATTTGAGAAATATCTTAGTTGTGACTGATTTATCTCATAAGTAGTTTGTTTTCTTATCCTATTTGTTTCAAATATTTGAAGCTCAAGTTTTACTGCTTAGGAAGACCTCAGATGAAACCCTTATGCTTTTCCTTGCAAAGCACGCTGGGGCCTCAGAATGAGCTATCAGAGAAAAGGGAACGAGTGTGGCTTTGCAGAAAATGTGGGTCTAACCTAGCTATGGGATTAGGTATTCCGGGATGGCCAGCAGCCCAGAGCACAGTGTCTGAGGGCAAGTAGAAATGCAGTTGTATTCCATCCAGGCTGCTTAAACTGCCGAGATTTCTGAGCTGGTGGGTTAAGTAGGCACTATTTCAGATCCCCAAGTGGTGGAATCATGGTCCTGGAGAGCTCTGAATGAGGAGGGGGAGAAAACTACACAATCAGAACAGGATATTTTCCGGAATAAGGGCAGGTAGAGGTTTAAAAGTCATCACAACCCTTGATGACTGCATTGTGGTTAGAACTTTATCCCAAAGGAACAATAGAGGGCAAACCTGGATGCCAGGTAGACCAAATCCTACAATGACTCCAGAAACCACCTGCTGGTGGAGTTGAGGCCAAGCGGGTCTGGATGACGAAGGCACCAGACAAGACTGAGCTTACAGCTTCAATTCTGCAGTTCCTGCAGCTGAGTGGAGTTAGAGGAGGCATGCCTCAGAGCCACAGGCAGGCAGTGCAGTGCTGGCTCTTATAGAACCGGTCCTTTTAAAGTATTTTATTTATGGGTTTAAGGGAGAGAGAGACAGAGACTTATTTTTTTTCCACTCATTTATGCATTCATTTGTTGATTCTGGTATGTGTCCTCACTGAAGATTGAACCCCCAGCCTTGGAGTATCAGGATGACACTCTAACCAATTGAGCTACCCAGCCAGGGTGAAAGTATCCTTTTTTTTAAATTCATTATTGCATATTTTCCTTTTGTTTTTCCGTGCTAGCTCTTTTGCCTGCTCATCACGACCTGTTTTACGCAGAACAGAATGATAAGGTGGAGGATTTTAGGTAATGAGATATCAAGCACTACTAAAAACCTGATTTATGATTGTTAAGTTGTGATACTTGGTTCTAGCCACTTTGAGACAGAACAGTGATTAAATATCAATTTATGTTTAAAGTAAAAGCTTTTGCTTCAAACCTTACATCGTCTACTTCTACTTTATGGTCTAAGTCAGGAATTAGCAAACTTTTTCTGTAAAAGGCCACATGGGAAACATTTTGGGCTTTGCAGGCCACTCAGTCTCTCTTGCAGCTTGACTCAGCTACAGACAGTGTGTAAACAGCGAGCTTGGCTATGTTCCATCAAAACTCTATTTACAAAATCAGGTGATGGCTCAGATTGGATCCATGGGCTGTTTATCTTAACCCCTGGTCTGTATCAGCATGCTCCAAACTTTTTTGGATAGGTATCTTATATATGCATACAAACATGCACACACACACACACGTATATACACATACATGTATCAAATCTGATGTAAATAATGTATGTAATATAATATACATATAACAACATGTACACAAAGTAGTAATTTTTGAGAGCTGAGATGAAAATGTAAATGAAAGTTCTCAGCTGATCAGCCTGTGTACAATGGGGGACATGTACCCCACTGTGGAAATCCCTTATGTTACCACAATGAAAGCATGTGAGTGAATGTATGTGTTGTGTTTGTGCACATGGATGCTCTCATTTGTATTATAATCCACTTCACGGTCCAAATGTTGAATAGTAAAATAACAATGGCTTTGAAGTCAAGTACAAACCTAGATTCTATCTCCTCCATTTACTAAACCTGTGACCTTGGGGAAGTCAATTTCTCCAAGCTTGATTTTCTCCTCTAAAAATGTAACATAATAATATATAACTACATGTGGACCCATGGATTTAAAACTTATTTTTAAATGCTCAATGAAGTGTCTAAAAAATAGTAAGAGCTCAAAAAAATAAGTCTTTCCACCAAAATCAAAAGACGAGTTTAACTGAAACGTCATATCTGTAGCCATGAGCAACAGTAGAACTTTCTGATCCTCTTCCTCCAGATTTTCTCTCTTCTTCCTTCCCAGTCACTGCCCACCCGGCTACCTGACCTCATCCCTTAGGTAGAAACCATACAGTATTGCTTTCACTATTAGGGCTCTGGGCTTCCACTCTTCATTTCTGCCTCCTTAGCCACCACTTTGGTTCCCACAGGGATAAGTCCCTCCATCATAATTTGCTACCTACTAAACGAAGAGATTGACTGATGTCTTTAATTGCTCTGCATTCTTTAGAATTGTTTTGCTGGGTAAGGTAGCTGGGCGTAGAGTGGAACCCACATCCACCTGACCACCACTTACCTGCCTAAAGAAGCTGTAAAACTTGCATTATAATATCCAGGGTGTTTTCTTTATCCTTTGGAAACAATCAAGCCATTGGCTGTGAGTCAAAGACAGTTACCAGGAATCAGGATGGTGATGGCAGAAAGATCTCTGCAGACTAACCCAAACAAACAGTGTCCTGCGCTCTCTGACCCGACTTTCATCGCTAACCTGTGATATAAATAATGAACTCTAATAGGACAGAGCTAAAATTGTACTTTTTTTTCTTCTCTTGCCTAGAGAGAATGACTAACTTGGGCCCAATAAGCATAGATTTCTAGTTTTCTAGAATCACCTTGATGCAACTCTTACTACATCTTTCACACAGAGAACCCTCAAAATGATGCCTTGCAGACAGAAACCATGAAAACCCTCCGGAATTGTATGGCAGGCGTTGAGAAAAAATAGGCTATGGCTCTGTCACCATCAGAGTACTGAATGCAAGTTCCTTTCAATGAAATCCAAGGGAGGAACACATTGTCATTGTTCTCGACGTTTATCGAGCCAGTAATGAGATGTGCCCAACACTATCCGGACTAACCTATCTCAGCAGGACTTCCCAGGTCATCTTTCTGAAAACAAAGCCCTCTGGCTCCATATTGAACAGGACAAAACGGCGGTGATTAAACAGAGTGGCGCTAGTAATGTGATCTGAATCAGATTCCCAGGACCCCAGTGAGGCTACGTGAAGGAATCCGTGTGAATCTGCTTTGAGTTTCAGAAGAACCACTAAAAGTTTTGTTATTGATATTTTCAGCTGCCTCTGTGTTCCTCGGACTTGGCTGGATATGCTGGGTTGGTACAGGAAGATCAAAGATGATCCTTCCCGTCAAAGAGTCCCCACTTGGGAGGAAATAAAAACCTCCTGGTAGCCAAAGATTTGTATGTGTTTGCATTTTCTCTCCCCCTGGCATCCTCTCCTTCCCCCCAGTGACTTCACAGAGGCCGCAGCGCTGGGCAGGCGCTGCTTAATGAAACGGGTCTTCTGTTTGAAAGGCTGGCAAACTGAGGCTTTTGGCAGTAGTTCTTCTCTGAGGCTAATTTTTAGAAGCTTACATTCGTATGTCTCCTTCATTTTATTTTTATATTCCAAAACTAAATATAGATTAAAAAAAAAGATATCTGTGTATCCATCACAAAAATTAATAAATTTTTTGGCCACATTGGCTTCAGAATTGTATTTTTAAAAATATGACATTATAGTTTCAGCTACAATCTCCATTCCCCCATCTATTTCTCCTCCTACCCTCTATAAAATCAGTATCCTGCCCTAGCCGGCTTGGCTCAGTGGTTAGAGTGTCAGCCCGCAGACTCTCTTCCATTACCGCTAAGGGCACGTACCTCGGTTGCAGTTTGTCCCCGGCCCGATTGGGGTTGTGTGGGTGGCAACCACTCGATGTGTCTCTCTCACATGGATGTTTCTCTCTCTCTTCCTCCCTCTCTCCCTCTCGCTCTATTTGAAGAAAAATGCAAACATGTCTTCAGGTGAGGATTAAAAAAAAACAAAACAATATCCTGATTTGGGGATTTATTCTTCCTTGCAAGTATTTTCAAGTTTTGTTATAAATGTATACAATTGATCATTCTGTTTCAATATTACCATTTATATAAATGCTATAATTTTTTCACTTGCTTTCTTTTTTTTAATATGTTTTTATTGATTTTTCAGAGAGATAGGGAGAGAGAGATAGAAACATCAATGTGAGAGAGAAACATCCATCAGCTGCCTCCTGCACGCCCCCTATTGGGGATCAAGCCCCAGACCCAGGCATGTGCCCTGACCGGAATGGAACTGGGACCTCTCAGTCCATGGGACGATGCTCAATCCACTGAGCCACACCAGACATCGCTTGCTTTCTTTATATTCAAAATTATATTTTCATTATGTCAATTTTGTCTCAATAAACTTGAAAAAAGTATGTTTTTAAAACTTTTCCATGTTATTTCATATAATTTAGCTCATTCGTGTTGACCACTATACAGTCTTCCAGATGCCCCGCGTTTTTTTACCCAAATTTGTACTGATGCTCATCTGTGTTATTTCCTATTTCTCACTACTATAAAAAATGCCTCAGTGAATGTTCTTATGCTCAGATCTCTTATCATCATACATATATATGCCTTGCTCCTTATATATTTATTTTATCAGTCTTCTCCTTTTAGGAATATTTATGAAAAACAAAATAAAAAAGGAAATGTAGAGGGGAAATGTGAGCTCACCCCTCATCGTAATGCTCACATATGCATCTGTAACAAAAACTGTCTGTGCTTCCCAAATACTTGTTCTGAATCGAGAAAAACGTCGTCAATTTGTTTTCATCAACTGTGGTATCACCTGTGATGGCAGCAGAACAACTCAGTGTCCCTCTGGTAACTTTCTATGGGTTGTTATTTTCTGAGGGTTTGCTATTCCGCAACTGAAGGGAGAATACGTTCATTCAAGGAGAGAAACTATCAAATTTCCAGAATATGGCTCATTTCTGGGTTTCAGTAATAAGAGGGTTTTTTCCAATGGATCTTGAAACTGTGCTTTAAAATGGTTCTTTCTGGGATCCCTAACTATGCAAACATGCCATTCTCTGTTCCCCCCCCCGGGGCAGATCCTAAACTGTCCTCCTTCACATGTAGACCATAGCTCCAGCAAACTTGTTCTTAGGGGTTTTTCCACCAGTGTGTTACTCCTCCTCTCCCCCAGAACACAAGGCTCCTCCTCTCCAAATTCTACTCAGGGTTCAGGCCAAGCGCTCATGTTCCAGAATGCCAGTGTTCTCTGCTCTTCTAAGTTGGCACCTCCTCCTTGCCCAAAGCAGCTAGCAGGCCTCTTGTGCTTCCTAGTGGTCAGAGCACCAGAATCAAGGATGCTAAGCTGAAGGCTTGATGCCTCTTCCTCCCATAACTAAAGCATTCAGCTGTACTTGCAACCCACACCTCCCAAAACCTCATCAGACACTTGACATGTCCATCATCAGCTTACTTCTCCTTCCCCACAATTTCTTGACCTCATCTTACCTTGTGTTGGACACTTCTCCCATCCAAACACATTTGATCCCCTGTCTCCCTGCCATTCTGGTTTCTTTCTACTTATAAGACCTTGTCTACCAACTTGTCTATCAATTACTTTGTCTATCAACTCAAGGTCAACAACAGCATCAGCAGTTATTCTGATTTTGTTTATACAAAAAGTTCTGTGTGTGCCTATTAGGCACCAAGACAGGTCTAGGAAGAGAGCACAGCCCTGGTCTTAAAGGGGGAACAGTCTGTCGAGAAATATTGGCAAGTCAACAGACACCTACAATGCCAGCTGAAGAGGGACTATCAGACACACCAGCCACAGACCAGACTTCCTGGAATTGATTTCAGATGACTCCTGAAGCAGGGCGTGAAGACAAGGATAAGGTTGTTGGGAACAGTATTTTGAGCAGAGCAAGCAACAAATGCAGTGGCCCAAAGGCAAGAGAAAGCGGGTCAACTGCACAACCTCTCTAAGTAGCACATAGGTAAGTAGAAAAAAATATGAAATTTGCATAGGTAGCTATGCTCAATGCACTTTAGGCCCTTTTAAAATGCAGAAATAGCCCTGGCTGGTTTGGCTCAGCAGTTAGAGCGTGAGCCTGCGAACCAGAGTCACAAGTTTGATTCTGGTCAAGGGCTTATACATCGGCTTAGTCCCCGGCCCTGGTTGAGGTCCTGTGGGAGGGAGCCAGTCAATGTGTTTCTCTCAGGTTGATCTCTCTCTCTCTCTCTCTCTCTCTCTCTCTCTCTCTCTCTCTCTCTCTCTCTCTCTCTTTCCCCCGCCCACTCTATCTGAAAATAAATGGAAAAATATCTTCAGGTGAAGATTAAAAAAAAAAAATGTAGAAATACAATCTGGTTAACCCAACCTCTCCCCAAATAGGATCATCTGATACAAACACTAGGGGGTGAGTGTTATCACCTGTGACAATACAGACCTAAAAAAACAAAGGGCAGGGAACTCATTCCATATCTAACTGCAACATTTGGGCACCCTTGCCCATTTCCTGTTGACTAAGTCACAGGGTGATGTTAAATCAGACCCTGATTTCAAGGTGAGATTGTAGTGGGTCCAGAGGAACTGTTAAACACTCTTAACCAACCTTGGTCGACCACCCAAGAACATTTGCAGCAGATTGGTAAAGTAAGCAGAGCAGGTGTTTGGGTCCCGCATAATCTGTCTGAAGAAAACAAAGCTAACCGGTCCACCACATGCAACTTATTGCTTCAGCGGCACAATACGGAAGCATTTTTTGATCACTTGATCATTGGAGATGAAAAATGGGTCCTCTATGATAATCCAAAACGCAAAAGGCAGTGGTTCTCTCTGAATGAATCGCCATGAAGTACAGCTAAGCCAGGTTTACACCCAAAAAGGCACTTTTGTGTGTTTGGTGGAGGATTCGCGGGGTCGTTCATTTTGAAGTGCTGAAACCTGGACAAACTGAATGCAGACCTTTACTGTGAACAATTGGATCGAGTAAATCAATCTTTAATTGAAAAGTGCCCAGCGACTGTCACCAGAAAAGGCGTTATTCTGCAACACGATAATGCAAGACCACACAGCGCAAGACAAACCCTGGAAAAAATTAATGAATTGCAGTGGGAGGTATTGCCTCACCTACCATACTCACCTGATATTGTGCCATCGGATTTCTATTTATTCTGATCACTACAACATTTTCTAAGTGGCAAAAATTTTGACAATTTGGATGATGTCCAAAATGCCATCTCCAGATATTTTGCTCAAAAACCAATTGATTTTTATCGATCCGGCACTGAAAATTTGCAAACTAGATGACAAAAGGTTGTTGATAACGAGGGTGATTACATCATTGATTAAAAATAAAAACTTGTTAAAAACTTATCTGTTTGAATTTAATGTAAAAAAAACGACATTACTTTCCAGTCCCCTAATATAATCATAATTAGATTTCAGCCTCAAAAGACCTAATTGTCTAAGAATTAGACAAACCTCCGTTACAGTTTGTCCCCAGACCCGGTTGGGGTCATGTGGGTGGCAGCCAGTCTATGTGTCTTTCTCACATCGATGTTTATCTCTCTCTCTTCCTCCCTCTCCCCCTCCCACCCTATCTGAAGATAAATGCAAAAAAAAAAAATTGTCTAAGAATATTTTATTAGGCATCCTGACACATCTCCAGGCAGGACTACCCTCTCACACTAGTTAAGAGAATGGTATTGCCCTGGCCGGTTTGGCTCAGTGGTTAGAGTGTCGGCCCGCAGACCAGAGTCTTGGGTTCGGCTCCCACTAACGGCACGTACCTCCGTTGCAGTTTGTCCCCAGACCCAGTTGGGGTCATGTGGGTGGCAGCCAGTCTATGTGTCTTTCTCACATCGATGTTTATCTCTCTCTCTTCCTCCCTCTCCCCCTCCCACCCTATCTGAAGATAAATGCAAAAAAAAAAAAAAAGAAAGAGTGGTATCAGTTCACAAAAGTGGCAAGAACCACTGGTTAGCATAGGTAGCAGGGAACGTGGTAGAGGTCAACTCCAGTGTGGAAACTAAGAGTGACATTATAGTGAGTCAAATGTTTGTGACTGCCATCGCCCCAGGGCCCGTGGTTATTTGGCCTTATGTGGACTACCTGTGGGAGAACTAGGCCTGTGATGGACAGAAAGGACAAAAAAGAAAAAGTAGGGTAAAAGAAAATAGAGTGAAAGAAATACAAAAGGAGAGAAAGGAGGAAGTAACAAAAGAAGAATTCAACTGATTCTCCTGGGTCAGACAAAAATAAATCATAGCACTTTTGTTTTTTGTTTGTTTTTTATTGTTGAAAGTATTACAGATGTCCCCCTTTTTTCCCCGTTGACCCCCTCCTTCCCACTCCTATCCCCCTCCTGCTTTCCCCAACATAATGTCTTTGTTGATTGGTTGTGCATATATGCATATAAGTTCTTTGGTTTATCTCTTCCCGCTCCTCATACCCACCCCCATCCCTCTGATGTTTGTTAGTCTATTTACTTCCATGACTCTGTATCTCTTTTGGTCAACAGCCTATTTTGTTCATTATGTTTCACAAATAAGTGAGAACATGTGGTACTTGTCTTTCTCTGACTGGCTTATTTCACTCAGCATAATACTCTCCAGATCCCTCCATGTCGTCTCAAAGGGTAAGAGATCTTTCTTTCTTACAGCTGCATAGTGTTCCATTGTGTAAATGCACCACAGCTGTTTTATCCACTCATCTATTGATGGGCACTTGGGCTGTTTCCAGATCTTAACTATTGTAAATAGTGCTGCTATGAACATAGGGGTGCATATATTCTTTCTGATTGGTGCTGTAGGCTTCTTAGGATATATTCCAAGAAGTGGGATCACTGGGTCAAATGGAAGTTCCATTTTTAATTTTTTGAGGAAACACCATATTGTTTTCCACAGTGGCTGCACCAGTCTGCATTCCCTCCAGCAGTGGACTAGAGTCCCCTTTTCTCTACACCCTCACCAGCACTTGTTTAATGATTTGTTGATGGCAGCCATTCTGGCACGTGTGAGGTGATACCTCATAGTCATTTTCATTTGCATCTCTCTGATGATTAGAGATGTTGAGCATTTTTTCATATGTCTCCTGACCATTTGTATGTCCTGTTTGGAGAAGTGTCTATTCAGGTCCTCTGCCCATATTTTAATTGGATTGTTTGTCTTCCTTTTGTTGAGTTGTATGAGTACTCTATATATTTTGGATATCTTTTGGTTTTGACAGGCTGATTCACAATTATCAAGCATAAACAGTTTTTGCTTATACTAGCACATGATTAATTCCCTTAGGAGAATTTCTACTCACTAGAAGTTAAGCCTAAAATATTCCTAGAGCAGATGCTGCCCTCCTGTGGACTAAAATGATATTGTTAAATGTCCTGTAATAATTTTAAGTAAACTTTTGAAGATTATGTATTTGTTGTGGATCCTCCACATCTATTGGTCCATATTAATTTATTCTAAAATAATTATTTTGTGTAAATATATTTGAGTGATTTTTTTCTATAAAAAATGTTTTCAGATTACTAATTAAAATAAAAATTGTCCCTTAAGACCTTGCTTTTTAAACCATGGATCATGAAATCCATTTTGTGAGTCATGATCAGCTTTCTTTTTAAAAAGTTTTAAAATAGAACAGAAAAGAACAAATAGAAAACATTAGAGAGGATTGCACAGATCCTTAGCAAGACCCCTACACACTAAGAAATGGTCACTGTGAAGTGTAAGTGGTATAAGACCCAAATGGTGGGAATACTATGATAAATGTACATCTTAGCTAGGGAAGGCCCTTTGATCTTTTTCTCACTGGTATCTCACTTTATTTTCTGGCCTGTGATAGTTAATTTGACTACCTAATGAACCAACGAGGTAGGCGGCATTCTAAGGTACCTCCCCCAAGATCACCGCCCCCCCCTCCTGCACACTTTGTATAAATCCCTCTTGCGTGCATTCTGAACACCTGTATAAAATGGAGTATCCACTTCCCTGATTAGATTACTCACCTGTTACCTTCTGAGCTAAGCAAAAGGAAGATTATCCAGGTGAGCCAAATCTAATTAAGGCAACCCTTAAAAGCATTCGGGCCGCTCTTGAAAGAGATTTGAGGCATAAGGAGAAAGCCACATGACAAAGTAGGACGGTGAGGAACTGAGATGGACCCCAAACTGACAGCCTGCAGAGTAGAGCCCCAGTCCTACAGCTGTAAGGAGGTAAATTCAGCCAACAGCATGAATGAGCATGGAAGAAGACCCCAAGTTTCAGGAAGGAAGGCTGGTCGTGGACATCTTGATTTCAGCCTTGAGAAACCCTGAGCAGAGAACCCGGACTTCTGACCTATACAAATGGTGAGATAATAAACTTGGGTTATTCTAAGCCCCTAAGTTTATAGTAATTTTTTTTAGGCAGCAATTGAAAACTAATGCAGTGAATGTTCCACAATCTAATTTTATATTTTACAATTAATTGTGAAGAAAAGAGCAGCATAACTTTACCCTCTGGCTGCAAAAAACATCAGGACTTTCTTTCCACTCAGTTTGGTTATGAACTTTCAGGGTGCTTATCACAACATGTCCCAAGTTCTTAATGATTTTACGTGCTTTGTGATAGTATGCCATTGTCTTTCAAATCTCGATTGCTTGTTATTAGAAGGTATAAAGAACAGTGACATGCAAAATACAGAGATATGATCAAGTTCAGATTTAACTGCTGGTTCTAAAACTGTAAAAGTTATATTATAAGAAAAATGTTAACTCTAATCAGAAAACTTTGATTTTATTTGAGTCTCATTATAAAAAGCAAAAAAGGGTAGGATTTAAAAATCTCTCGTATTTGTTTTATTAAATGTGTAATGAAAAGAGCAAACCAGGAGGTATCATCTTTAAAATAGTCTTAAATCTAAAAGCTTACACTTTTTGAAATTAACCAGACACCTGGAAACACAAAATGTGAATTTGTTAATAAGTTTCTTATATATTTGTTTTAAAAAGAAAACTAACAGTTATTGAAAATATTTTTATCCATTCTACAACTATTAATTAAAAAGCCTCAAATTTGTTGTATTTGTAAGTATATTATTTAGTAAAAGAAGGAAGAGCAGCCAGCAAAATAAAGTTCTTCTGATATGTGTAGATGTGTTTTATATGACTTTTCACACTAAATAAACTAATATATGAAAAGCCACATCTCCTTATTTTATTTTACGTATTTATTTTACCTTTTGACCAGCTTCACCCATTTCTCCCCCCTTGCCCCCCACTCCCTGCCTCTGGCAAGCACTTCTCTGTATCTATATCTATGAGCTTGTTTTTGTTTTTGCTCAGGTCAACTGATAGAGCAGTAGATCCATTCAGGAACAGTATAGAAGAGCAGTAGATCCATTCAGGAACAGTATAGAAGTATTAAAATATATATATTCTACGCTGTTAATAAGAGTACCATTTGGAATCACACTGTTAGCCTTGAGCATCTAAAGGAATTCTTCTGATTGTCACAGTATATTAAAGGCCAGTGATTAAAATATCCACTGAATAACCTTCCTCCTCTTTTTATTCAGAGATTGCAACTAACCATAACCACGTACTGGGTCACAACAAAATTTTTGTTGTTGTTGTCCTAAGGTACAGCAGAATATATGAACTTGATATAGGATGCACTTTTTCTTCATTGAAAAGCAAAATATTTGTCTAACAAAATAGACATCTTTGGTGATGTTTTCAACATTTTTAATGAATAAAATTTCAGATTACAAGAGAAAAATGTCTAACATATTCAGTGGTTCCAAAAGACTTTATTCTGTCAACCAAGACTCACAAAATAATTGCCTAAGTTACTGTACTCTTCCACATTATTGCAACATACTCATGAAAATGTTATTAATGAAGACAAGTTGACCAAAATATAATGAGAAAATGTTATATCTCACTTTGCAGTCTCAAACATTTAACCATTACTTCCCAGAAATCTGAAAATAAAGAATAATATTAAGATAAAAATCCATTTTACTTTTCAAAATCTAAAATAAATTATTGAATTTGGCTTAATTTAATTTTCCCAAAGAAAAGAATAAACCATTGCAGCTTACTTTCTCTTAATCCTTCCATACATTTCTTTTTTCTTCTTCTTCCTGGTTTCTACTTCCTTCATTTTCTGATTTCACAAATAATACCTGTTGATTTTAAAGGGAAAAGGAGACATTTTAATTCTTAAAGAGATGGTTCAAACTAAAGATAATAGTCAAATAACTTTTCCTGTGTTATTCATTTACACCATAAACTAAGTACATCATAATTATTATAACATAGTAAGTCTATCATCATTTTAAGTTAAGAATAAAGGGGAAGTTTTATTGCTAAATTCAGAAAAGACTATTACCAATTATACTTAAAAAAAAAAAAAAAAAAACAAAAACAAAAAACTAGCCATTACTACCTGATTAATAAAGAAAGAAAAAAAAAAAAAAACAAGCTTAAAATGAATGAATTTGAATAGACTTTTGAACGATTTTTACTATTACATCAAATATTTCCTAATTTATTCTTATATTGGCTAATTGTATACTTATTTTTTATTGAGGTATAATTGAATGTAACATTAAATTAGTTTGGGGCATTCAACATAATGATTTGGTATTTGTACATGTTGTGAAATAATCTCCACAATAAGACTGGTTAATATACATCACCACAGATAGTTACAACTTTTTTTTTCTTCTGATGAGAACTTTGAAGATCTGCTCTCTTAGCAGTATTCAAATATGCAATATTATTAACAATAGCCATTATGCTGTGCATTGTATCCCCATGACTTATTTATAATTGGAAGTTTATACCTTTTGACCCCCTTTACCCATTTCACCCACATCCCAACCCCCAACCGCCACCTCTGGCAACCATCAATCTATACTCTGTATCTATGAGCTCAGTTTTTTGTTTGTTATTGATTTTTTTTTTATTTTTTCAGATTCCACATATAAGGAAGATTATATGATATTTTTCTTTTTCTGACTTATTTCACTTAGCTAATGCCCTCAAGGTCCATGTTGTTGCAAATAGCTAGATTTTATTATTTTTTTATGACTGAATAAAATCATACTATATATACACATACCATATTTTCCTTATACATTCATCTGTTTATGGACACTTTGGTTGTTTCTATAGCTTGGTTATTGTAAATAGCTTTGTAATGAACATAGGGGTGCGTATATCTCTTTGAATGAATGTTTCCTTTTTCTTCGGATAAATACACAGAAGTGGAATTGCTGGATCATATGGTAGTTCTATTTCTAATTTCTTGAAAAACATCTATACTGCTTTCCATGGTGGTTGCACCAATTTATATTCCCATCTGCAGTGCACACGGGTTTCCTTTTCTCCACATTGTTTCCAACACTTGTTATTTCTTGTCTTTTTGATAGTAGTCATTTTAGCAGGTGTGAAATGATCTCATTATAGTTTTGATTTACATTTCCCTAATGATTAGTGATGCTAAGCATCTTTCCATGTACCTGTTGGCCATCTGTATATCTTTGGAAAAAATGTCTGTTCAGATAATCTGCCCATTTTTCATCAGACCATTTGTGGGTTTTTTTGTTTGTTTTTGGTTTTTTTGCTTTTGAGTTGTAAAAGATCTTTAAATATTTTGAATATTAACCCCTTATCAGATATATGATTTGCAGAATTTTCTCCAATTCAGTAGGTTGCATTTTCATTTTGTTGATGGTTTCCTTTGCTGTGCAGAAGCTTTTGGGTTTGAGGTAGTCCCACTTGTTTATTTTTGCTATTGTTCCCTTTGCTTTTGGTATCAAATCCAAAAATCATTGCCAAGACTGATGTCAAGGAGATTACCACTTAAGTTTTCTTCTAGGAGTTTTATGGTTCCAGGTCTTCCATTCAAGTCTTTAATCCATTTGAGTTAATTTTTCTGTGTGGTGTAAGATAGAGCTCCAGTTTCATTCTTCTGCATTGGCTGTCCAGTTTTCTCAACACTGTTAGACAGACAGTTTTTTCCCATGGCATATGAGGTGAGGCAAATGTAGGTTTACAGTTGTGAGTACACAAAACAGTTTATTCTTGTATTATTATTTATTACTTATTGTATTATTTTTCATATGAACATGAGTAACCTAGTTCCCCCCACCCTGTATTCTGGGTTCCTTTGTTGTAAGTTAATTGAACATACATATATGGGTTTATTTCTGGGCTCTCTATTCTGTTTCATTGATCCATGTGCCTGTTCTTATGCTAATAGCACTATAATTTTGTAATATAGTTCTGTTTTTTTAATCCTTACCTGGGAATATGTTTTTATTGATTTCAGAGAAAGAGGAAGAGAGAGAGAGAGAGAGAGAGAGAGAGAGAGAGAGAAACATCAATCGGTTGCCTCCCTTATGATCATTTGCCTCCCATACACAACCCAACCTGGGGATTGAATCCACAACCTAGGTATGTGCCCTGACCAGGAACTGGACCCTCAGCCTTTGGTGTATGGGATGATGCTCCAACTAACTGAGCCACCTGGCCAGGGTTGTTAATATAGTTTAAATCAGGGAGTGTGATATCTCCAGCTTTGTTCTTCTCAAAATTGCTTTGACTGTTTTGGGTCTTTTGTGGTTCCATACAAATTTTAGGATTGTTTGTTCTATTTTTGAGAAAAATGCCATGAAATTTTCATAGAATCTGCATTGAATCTGTAGATTTGAGTGCTATGGACACGTTAACAATATTAATTCTTCCAATCCATAAGCCTGTAATATCTTGTCATTTATTTGTGTCTTCTTCAATGTAGTTCATTAGTGTTTTATTAGTTTAACAGGTATTATTTTTGAAGCACTTGTAAATGGGATTTTCTTAATATCTCTTGTTATTAGTATATGAAAATACAACAGATTTTTGTATATTGATTTTTTTTTTTTTTATTCTACAACTTTACTGGATTCATTTATTCTAAGAGTTTTTGGCCCTGGCTGGTTTGGCTCAGCGGTTAGAGCGTCAGCCTGCGGTCCAGAGAGACCCGGGTTCGGTTCCCGCTAAGGGCATGTACTTTGGTTGCAGTTTGTCCCCGGTCCCTGGTGGGGTCGTGCGGGAGGCAGCCACTTGATGTGTCCCTTTCACGTCGATGTTTCTCTCTCTTCCTCTCTCTCCCTCCCACTCTATCTGAACAAAAAGTGGAAAAAAATGTCCTCAGGTGAGGATTAAAAAAAAAGAGAGAGAGAAAAAAAAGAGTTTTTGAAATAGTCTTTAGGGTTTTCTATATATAATATCATGTCATCTGCAAATGGTGGCAGTTTTACTTTCCAATTTGAAGGCCATTTATTTATTTATTTATTTATCACCTAATTAACTCTAAGACTTCCAATATTGTGTTGAATAACAATGGCAAGAATAAACATCATGCATTTTTTCTAATCTTGGAGGAAAAGGTTGAGTATGATGTTAGCTGTGAGTTTATCATATAAGGCCTTAATTTTTTTGTGGTACATTCCCTCTATACCCACTTGGTTGAGAGTTTTATCGTAAGTGGATGTTGAATTTTGTCAGATGCTTTTCTTCATCTTTTAAGATTATCATATGATTATCATTTTTTTGTTAATGTGGTATGTCCAATTCACTGCAAATCTTGCATCCCTGAAATAAACCCCACTTTATTATCATGTGTTTTCCTTTTAACTTATGGCTGAATTTGGTTTACTAATACTTTGATGAGAATTTTGACAGCTATGTTCATCAGGGATATTGACCTACAATTTTCTTTTCTTGGAGTATTCTTGTCTGGTTTTGGTAGCAAGAGAATTCTGGCCTCATAAAATGTGTTTGGAACTGTTTCCTCCTCTTCTATTTTTTTAGAAAAATTTGAGAAGGATTGGTATTAATTCCTCTTTAAATATTTGGTAGACTTCATAAGTAAAGCCATCTAGTTCAGGACTTTTGTTTGCTGGGAAGTTTTTGATTATTGATTCAGATTTTCTGTTCATGTTTCAGACTTGTGAGGTTGTATTTTTCTAGGAATTTATCCATTTTTTTTATTTGTCTAACTTTTTATCATACAGGTGTTCACAGTAGTCTCTTATGATCCTATGTATTTCTGTAGTATCAGCTGAAATGTTTCCTCAAAATTTTGATTGAGTCCTTTCTCTTTTTTTCTTGATGAGTCTATCTAAAGTTTTGTCATTTTCTTTTCAAAGAACCAGCTCTTATTTCATTGATCTTTTCTATTGTATTTTTAGTCTTACTTTTATTTATTTTTGCTTTTTCCTTCCTTCTAACTTTGAGTTTTATTTGTTCTTTTTTCCTAGTTCTTTTTGGTGTAATTTTAGGGGTTTTTTTTTTACATTTGAAACCTTCCTTATTTTCTTGATGTAGGTATTTATTTCTGTGAGCTCCCCTCTTAGAACTGCTTTTGCTGCATTCCATAAGTTCTGGTGTGTTGTATTTTCACTTCATTTGTCTTGAGATATTTTTTCTTTTTATTTCTCTTTTGATTTGTTTTTTTTGATTTACTGGTTGTTTAGTAGCATGTTGTTTAATCTCCACATATTTGTGAATTTTCCAGTTTTCTTCATATAAGTGATTTCTAGTTTTATAGTATTGTGGTCAGAAAAGATGCTTGATATGATTTCAATCTATGATTACGATTTATTTTGTGGCTTGACAAATGATCTATACTGGAAAACTCTGTGTGCACTTGGGAACACTGTGTATTTTATTTATTTGGGATGCAATATTCTGTATATAGTTGTTAAATTCGTCTGTCTAATGTGTTCAGGCCTCCTCTGAACTGTGGTCCAATAGTGCAAAAAAGGGGTTGCAGTTTGGGAGTAGGGTGTGGTTCTGGGTGAATAGAGGTTAGAGCCCTTCCTGAGAGGTCCATACCCAAGATTGTTAGAGGTGGGCTAGGGGCATGGGGGCCCCTGATAGGAGAGGGCTGTAGGGAGTGGGAGAGCCAGGGAATAGGTGAGGTTCTAGGGGGAGCAGCTGCCCCTGGAGCCTAGGGTTACTCTGATGGAAGGGAGCACGCTGAGGCCTCTAGTTTACAGTGGAAAGAGCTGTAACCAACGGGCAGGTAGAATGTTGAGTAGTTGCGGGGGGCGAGGGACTGGTCCCTAAAGCCTCTGCTCCTATGAGTGGTCCTGTACTTGGGCTCCCAGACCGGCCAGCTGCCAGCCACACCGCCGCCACTTCCCTGGCCAAAGTGGGGCAATCGGTGCCCGCGCTTTTGGGCTTGCACCATGGCCTGCACTTGTAATGGGGCAGTCGCTCAGGTGCCAGGCCCGCAGCCACTTGGCCTCCTCCACGAAGGGCCGCTTCCTGTCCACTGCATCTCCCTCCGAGTTGTGCATCTTTGGGCTTCGCTGCTCCATCTGGCGGCGCTGAGCAGACCTCCACACCATGAACACGTTCGTGGGAGGACCAGGAGGCAGGGGCCTTGGGAGTGGGAGGTTCCAGGTCCAGGCCTGGCATTGTGAGGGGCTGGGTAGCACCATAGGAATGAAGGGAAGCTTTAAGAGGGCGCCTACACGCCCTCTCCTCCAAAGCGAAATGTTGATCCCTGAACCCTTAAAATGGAAGTGTTTTCCTAGCATTGAGTCGTTCCAGAGAAACTCGTGTCCGTAAAAAGTATATAACGTCCCCAAATTCAAAGTCCTTATTCTCGAGCCTCTGCTCATTAATAATGGTGCACACTTTGGGAGAGTGGAGTAAAAATCCGCCTGGTGGCCAGTATAGGACAGGTTGCCTTCTCCTTTCCTAGTTGCGGTGCATTGCCAGACCCAGTCCTGCTCCTCCTACCTGTGGCTGCCCACCTGCTGGTCCCAGTGGGGCCGTAAACTTCCCACTCATTCCGGAGCCTTGTACTGCCAGCTGCGCAGCCCGGGTACCACAGCGCTCTCACCTGGCCTCTGCCCCAGTGCTTGGCGGGGTCAGGGATAGTTGTTTCCTTTGTTTGTTTGTTTGTTTGTTTGTTTGTTTGTTTGTTTGTTTGTTTGTTTTCAGATGATTTACCATTAGTGTAAAGAAATACAATTGATTTCTGTATGTTGATTTTTTTTTTTTTTTTAATCCTGCAGCTTTACTGAAATTGTTTTTAAGTTCCAAGAGCTTTTTTGGCAGAGTCTTTAGGATTTTCTATAAGTAAAATCATGTCATCAGCAAATAGTGACAGTATTATTTATGCTTTTCCAAGGTGGATGCCTTTTATTTCTTTGTCTTGCCTAATCATTCTAACTAGGACTTCCAATTGTTCAATATAGTTACTGAATAACAGTAGTAGTGAGAGTGGGCATCTTGTCTTGTTCCTGATCTTAAAGGAAAAGCTTTCCATTTTTCTCCATTGAGTATGTTTGCTGTGGTTTTGTTGTATATGGCCTTTAGTATGTAATTATGTTTCTTCTTTACCCAGTTTGTTTGAAGGATTTTTATCATGAAGGGATGTTGTATTTTGTCAAATGTTTTTCTATAATGGATGACCATGAGATCATCTTTATCTTTAATTATATTGATGTGATATATTTATTGACTTGCAAATGTTGAACCATCCTTGCATTCCAAAAGTAAATCCCACTTACTCATGATGTATAATCCTTTAAATAGGTTCTTGAATTCAGTTTGCTAATATTTTGTTGAGGATTTTTGCATCTATATGAGGGATATTGATCTATAATGTCTATTTTTGTAGTATATTTATCTGGTTTGGTTTAAGGGTAATTATAGCCTCATAGAATGAGTTTGGAAGTGTTTCCTCCTCCCAATATTTTGGAAGAATTTGAGGAGGACTGGTGTCAATTTTTATTTAAATGTATGAAGGAATCACTAGGGAAACCATTTATTCTTGGGATTTTCTGGATTGGGAGGTTGTTACCAATTCAGTCTCTTTACTCATTATTTGTATGTTTAGATGTTCTCTTTCTTCCTGATTCAGTTTTGGTAGGTTGTATATTTTAAAAATGTATCCATTTCTTCTAGTTTTTATAACTTGTTTGCATTTAATTGTCATAGTAGTCTCTTATGTTTCTATGTATTTCTGTAGTATCAGTTGTTGATTTCTGGTTTCATACCATTGTGGTAAAAAATATATATATATATATATATATATATATATATATATATATATATATATATATATATATATATAGTTGGTATAATTTCAGTCTTCTTAGTTTGCTTTGTTTTATGTCCTATCATATTATCCATCCTGGAAAATGTTTCATGTACACTTCAAAAGAATGTATATTCTAATGCTATTGGATGTAATGTTTTATATATGTCTATTAAGTCCTTTTGTTCTAAAGTATGGTTCAATTCCATTATCTTGTTGCTTTTCTGTCTAGACAACATATCCATTGCTGATAATGGGGTATTGAAGCCCCCTACTATGATTGTCATGTTGTCTATGTCTCCCTTCAGGTCTGTTAGTGTTTGCATAATATATTTATGTGATCTGATGTTGGGTGCATATATACTTATGATTGTTATATTTTTTTGATGTATTGACCTCTTTATCAATATGTAATGACATTGTTTATTATTTTGGCTTGAAGTCTATTTTATCTGCTATAAGTATGACTATGCCCATGTTCTTTTGGTTTCTGCTTGCTTGAAATATTATATTCCATGCCCTCACTTTTACCCTGTGTGCATCTTTAGTGCTGAAATGATTCTCTGGTCAATAGCATATAGTTAGTTAGGTCTTACTTTTTGAGTCATCCAGCCACTCTATGCCTTTTGATTAATGAAATCTATCCATTTACAGTTAGGGTAGCTATTGCTGTGTAAGGATTTGGTACTTCCATTTTATGTTTTGCCTTCTAGTTATTTTGTATCTCCTTTGTTTTGTTTTTTCTTCTGTTTCTGTCTACCTTTGTATATTGGTGATTATCCCTGGTGATTTGTTCAGTATCCCCTTTTTTATGTTTTGTGTCTCTATTCTAGATTTTTGTTTTGTGATTAACATGAGGCTTACTTAAAATATCTCATAGATAAAATAGTTTTTTGTTTTTGTTGATAGCAACATATCTTCTTTGTTCTATAAAGTTTCTACTCTTTACTCCTCAATTTTTATATTTTTATGTCCCAAATTATATATTTTATGTTGTGAAGTTTAACAAATTATAGTAGTTGTAGTTATTTTTAATGCTACCCCAGCTTTTGTTTATCTTGGAAATTCTTTACTTCTCCTTCATTATTGAAGGATAACTTAGCTAGATAGTATATTCTTGGATGGCGGTTTTCTCTCTTAATATTTTGAATATATTATTCCACTCTCTCCCAGACTATAGAGTTTCTGCTGAGAAATCTACTGATAGCCTAGTGGGGCTTCCTGTGTAGTTTACTTACTTTATATCTCTGGCTGCATTTAAGATTTTTTTAAAAATCATTGACTTTTGACAGTTGCAGTATAATGTGTCTTGGAGAAAATCTTTTTGCGTTGAGATAATAAAGTGTTCCAATAGCTTTGTGGATTTGTATGTAGAGTTCCTTTCCCAGGTTTTGGAAGTTCTCAGCTTTATTTAGGAAAACATTCTTCCCCTTTCTCCTTTTCTTCTCCTTCTGTTATATTGATTATTATGTTGGATTTCCTGATAAAATCTGATAATGCTTGTGGTTTCTTCACTTTTTAAAAATCTTAATTCTCTCTTCTTCCACCTGAATTGATTTCAGCGTTTGCTGCGTTGTCTCCTCTTTATCCTGATTTTCTGCATTTTCTGCGTTGTCTCCTCTCCCTCCTAATTTTCTGCCTTGTCTCCTCTCTCTCCTGATTTTCTGCATTTTCTATGTTATCTCCCCCCTCTCTCTTTTCTGCATTCTCTCCTCTATCTCCTGATTCTCTCCATTTTCTGCGTTCTCTCCCCTCCCTCCTGAATATCTCCATTTTCTGCATTCTCTCCTCTATCTGTTGATACTCTCCATTTTCTGAGTTATCTCCTCTATCTCTTAATTCTCTTTGTTTTCTGCATTCTCTCCTCTCTACCATGATTATCTGCATTTTCTACATTTTCTCCTCTCTCTTCTGATTTTCTGGGTTTTCTGCATTGTCTCCTCTCTCTCCTGATTTTCTGCATTTTCTGCTTTATTTGCTCTCCTTCCTTACTCTCTACCTTTTCTGCATTGTCTCGTCTTTCTCCTGGATCTCTCCGTTTTCAGCGTTCCCTCCTCTATCTCTTGGTTCTCTCTGTTTTCTGCATTCTCTCTTCTCTCTCCTGATTTTCTTTGTTTTCTGCATTCTTTTCTCTACATCTTGATTCTCTCCGTTTTCTACGTTTTCTCCTCTCTCTTGTGATTCTCTCCGTTTTCTGCGTTCTCTGCTGTCTCTCCTGAATCCGTTTCCTGCATTCTCCCCTCTATATCTTGATTCTATCCATTTTCTGCTATCTCTCCTCTCTTTCCTGATTCTCTCCATTATGTGCGTTCTCTCCTCTCTCAACTGTTTCTCTCCGTTTTCTGGGTTCTCTTATCTATTGCCTGACTCTCTCTATTTTCTGCTTTCTCTCCTCTCTTTCCTGAATCTCTCCGTTTACTGTGTTTTCTCCTCTATCTGTTGATCCTCTCTGTTTTCTGCATTCTCTCCTCTTACTTCTGTTTCTCTCCGTTTTCTGCGTTCTCACCACTCTATCCTTATTCTCTCCGATTTCAGCATTCTCTTTTCTATCTCTTGATTTTCTCCGTTTCCTGTATTCTCTCCTCTCTCTCCTGAATGTGTCCGTTTTCTGCATTCTCTCCTCTATCTCTTGATTCTCTGTCCTCTATGTTCTCTCCTCTCTCTCCTGAATTTCTCCGTTTTCTACGTTCTCTCATCTCTCTCCCTATTCTTTCGGTTTTCTGCATTCTCTCTTCTCTCTCCTGATTCTCTCCATTTTCTGCATTATCTCGTGCTTCTCTCCGTTCTCTGTTCTCTCCTCTCTTCTGAATTTCTCTGTTTTCTGCTTTCTGTCCTCTATCTCTAGCTCCTCTCCGTTTTCCGTGTTCTCTCCTCTATCTCTTAATTCTCTCCCTTTTCTACTTTCTCTCTTCTCTCCCCTGAATCTCTCCGTTTTCTGCATTATCTCCTCTATGTCTTGATTCTCTCCATTCTCTATCTTCTCTCCTCTCTCTCCTGAAATTCTCTGTTTTCTGCTTTCCCTCCTCTATTTCTTACTCCTCTCCATTTACTGCGTTCTCCCCTGTATCTCATAATTCTCTCCGTTTTCTGCATTCACTCCTCTTTGCCCTAATTCGCTCCATTTTCTACATTCTCTCTTTAATCTCCTTAATCTCTGCGTTTTCTGCAATTTCTCCACTCTCTCCTGATTATCTGCATTTGCTGTGTTTTCTCCTCTACCCATGACTTTCTGCGTTTTCTGCTTTGTCGCCTCCCTCTCTGATTTTCTTTATTTTCTGCGATCTCTGCTCTCCCTTCTGATTCATTCCATTTTCTGCATTCTCCTCTCTCTCCTAGTCTCTCTCTTTTCTGCATTCTCTCCTCTCTCTCCTGATTCTCTCCATTATCTGCGTTGTCTCCTCTCTCTCCTGATTTTCTTCATTCTGCATTCTCTCCTCTCTCGCCTGAATTGCTCCATTTTCTGCTTTCTCTCCTCTATCTCTTCCTCCTCTCCGATTTCTGCCTTCTCTCCTCTATCTCTTAATTCTCTCCGTTTTCTGCGTTCTCTCCTTTCTACTATGATTCTCTCCATTTTGTACATTCTCTCCTCTATCTCCTGATTCTCTGCGTTTTTGGCATTGTCTCCTCTCTCCCCTGATTTTCTCTGTTTTCTGCGTTGTCTCCTCTCTCTCTTGACTTTCTGCGTTTTCAGCGTTCTCTGCTCTCCCTCCTTATTCTCTCCCTTTTCTGCGTTCTCTCCCCTCTCTCCTGATTCTCTCCTTTTTCTGCATTCTCTTCTCTATCTCTTGATTCTCTTCGTTTTCTCCGTTCTCTCCTCTGTCTTCTGATTCTCTCCGTTTTCTGATTTTTCTCCACCCTCTGCTGATTCTCTCTGTTTTCTGTGTTTTATCCACTTTCTCCTGAATCACTCCATTTTCTGTGTTCTCTCCTCTATTGCTAGATTCTCTGCGTTTTCTGCATTGTCTCCTCCCTATCCTGATTTTTTGCGTTTTCGGCATTGTCTCCTGTCTCTACTGATTTTCTGCGTTCTCTAAACTCTCTCCTGATTATCTGTTTTCTGTGTGGTCTCTTCTTTCTCCTGATTCTCAGCCTTTTAAGCATTTTCTGCTCTCCCTCCTGATTCTCTCCGTTTTCTCCTTTCTCTCCTCTCTCTCGTGATTCTCTCCATTTTCTGAATTCTCTCCTCCCCCTCTGGATTGTCTTCGTTTCCTGCATTCTCTTCTCTCTCTCCTGATTCTCTCCGTTTTCTGCTTTCAGTCTTCTATCTCTTGGATCATTCGTTTTCTGAGTTCTCTTCTCTATCTCTTTATTCTCTCCATTTATTGCTTTCTCTCCTGAATGTGTCCGTTTTCTGCATTCTCTCCACTCTGTCCTGATTCTCTACCTTCTCTGAGTTCTCAGTTCTATCTCCTGATTTTCTGCGTTTTCTGTGTTGTCTGCTCCCTCCCTGATTCTCTCCTTTTTGAGTTTCCCCTTCTCTCTCATGATTCTCTCCGTTTTTTGTGTTCACTCCGCTCTGTGCTGATTTTCTCCATTTTCTGCGTTTCTCTTTGTCTCCAGATTTTCTGAGTGTTCTGCATTCTCTCCTCTCTCTCCTGATTCTCTGGGTTTTCTGTGTTCTCTTTTCTCTTTCCTGATTCTCTCCATTTTCTGCTTCTCTCCTCTTGCTCCTGTTTCTCTCTGTTTTCTGTGTTCTCTCCTCTCTCTCCTTATTCTCTCTGATTTCTGCATACTCTTCTCTATCTCACGATTTTCTCCGTTTTCTGCTTTCTCTTCTCTCTCTCCTGATTCTCTACATTTTCTGCATTCTCTCATTTATTTCTTGATTCTCTCCATTCTCTATGTTCTCCCCTCTTACCCGAATTTCTTCATTTTTTACTTTCTGTCCTCTATCTCTAGCTCCTTTCCGTTTTCTATGTTCTCTCCACTATCTCTTAATTCTCTCCCTTTTCTGCTTTCTGTACTCTCTCCCCAGAATCTCTCCACTTTCTGAATTCTCTTCTCTAGGTCTTGATTCTCTCCTTTCTCTATCTTCTCTCCTCTCTCTCCTGAATTTCTGCGTTTTCTGCTTTCCCTCCTCTATCTCTTACTCCTCTCCATTTTCTGCGTTCTCTCCTCTTTATCCTGATTCTCTACATTTTCTACATTCTCTTTTATCTCCTTAATCTCAGTGTTGTCTCCTCTCTCCCCTGACTTTCTGTGTTTTCTGCTTTGTTGCCTCTCTCTCCAATTTTCTGGGATCTCTTCTCTCCCTCCTGATTCCTTCCATTTTCTGAGTTCTGCTCTCTCTCCTGGTCACTCTGTTTTCTGCATTCTCTCCTCTCTCTCCTGATTCTCTCCATTTTCTGCATTTTTTCTACTCTCTCCTGAATCTCTCTGTTATCTGCATTCTCTCCTCTCTCTCCTGATACTCTCCATTTCCTGTGTTCTTTCCCCTCTCTCCTGATTCTCTCCTGAGAGCGTTGTCTCAGCTCTCTCCTGATTTTCAGCATTTTCTGTGTTGTCTCTTCTCTCTCCTGATTTTCTTCGTTTTCTGTGTTATCTGCTCTCTTTCCTGAATCTCTCCATTTTCTGTGTTCTCTCCCCTCTCTCCTGATTCTCTCCTTTTTCTGCATTCTCTCCTCTATCTCTTGATTATCTTTATTTTCTCCTTTCTCTCCTCTGTCTCCTGATTCTCTCCGTTTTCTGTTTTCTCCACTTTCTCCTGAATCGCTCCATTTTCTGTTTTCTCTCCTCTATTGCTAGATTCTCTGCGTTTTCTGCATTGTCTCCTCTCTATCCTGATTTTTTGCGTTTTCTCCATTGTCTCCTGTCTACTGATTTTTTGAATTTTCTGCATTCTCTAATCTCTGTCCTGATTCTCTCTGTTTTCTGTGTTTTCTCCTCTATCTCCTGATTCTCTCCATTTTCTGCATTTTTTCTACTCTCTCCTGAATCTCTCCATTTCCTGCGTTCTCTCCCCTCTCCTGATTCTCTCAGTTTTCTTCTTTCTCTCTTCTTTTTCCTGAATCTCTCCTTTTTCTGCATTCTCTGCTCTATCTGTTGATCGTCTCTGTTTCTGCGTTCTCTCTTCTATCTCTTGATTCTGTCTGTTTTCTGCTTTCTCGCTTCTCTCTCCTGAATTTCTCTGTTTTCTGGGTTCTCTCCTCTATCTCCTGAATTTCTCCATTTTCTGCGTTCTCTCCTCTCTCTCCTGATTCTTTCGGTTTTCTGTGTTCTCTCTTCTCTCTCCTGATTCTCTTCATTTTCTACATTCTCTTTTATCTCCTTAATCTCTGCATTTTCTGCATTTTCTCCTCTCTCTCCTAATTTTCTGAGTTTTCTGTGTTGTCTCTTCTCTCCCCTGACTTTCTGCATTTTCTGCCTTGTCATCTCTCTCTCTGGTTTTCTGCGTTTTCTCCGTTCTCTGCTCTCCCTCCTGATTCTGTTCCCTTTGTCTGCCTTCTTCCCTTTCCCTCCCCTCCCTGGGGTCATGAAGGTCACTCCTCAGGAAGACCAATGGATTCCTCCTTGGCCCTGTCCCCCAAGCTGCAGCCAGCACAGCCTGGTATGTTTTCACTCACCACTTTTACTTTCCACCTCCTCTGTTAGAGAGTTTGCTATTGCTGCCAGCTGACCACAGCTCCCTTGGCTCTGTAACCTCCTCCAAGTTCCAGTCCACCCATTCTGGGTTGCACAAATTATTGGATGTCTCAGGTGTCCTGGTGCACTGTGCAGAGGCCCATTTTTTATTTTTATTATTATTATTATGGATGTCTGATTAATTAAAAATGGAAGGAGACAGAAAAAAAAGGAATATCTCATGACACCATGGTGCTGACATCACCTATAGTCTTTGTTTTAAAGTCTATTTCATCTGGTATGAGTAGAGCCACCCCAGCTTCTTTCGGTTCCCATTTGCATGGAATATCTTTTTCTAACCCTTCGCTTTCAATCTGTGTGTGTCCTTACATCTGAAGTAAGTCTCTCGTAGGCAGCATATAGATGGCTGTTGTTTTTTTTAACCTATGTAATCACTGTCTTTTGATTAGAGCATTTAGTTCATTTATATATAAAGTAATTTTTGATAGTTATGTACTTATTGCCATTTTGTTCATTGTTTTCTGGCTGTTTTGTACTTTCTCTGTTTTCTTTTTCTTCTTGCTGTCTTCATTTGTGATTTTATGATTTTTCTTTGGTGGTATGCTTAGATTCCTTTCTCTTTATCTTTTGTGCATTTACTATAGGTTTTTGTTTTGTGGTTACCATGAGACTTATATATAATAATATATTTATAATAATCTATTGAGAGTTGATAACAACATAGATTTGAATAATTACTAAAGGTCTATATTTTTAATCCCCACCCCCCAATGTTTCATGGTTCTATATGGCATTTCACACCTGTTTTTACATATTAGTAAAATTACATATGATATAAACTGTTTTTTTCTTTATTGCATTTACTAATCATTAGCTTTTTTTTCATATAAGTATATGGTGGAGAGGTGTACTGAGTGGAGATATAAAGTATTATTGCAGGTCCAAAAGTTTTACAAATCAGAGCTCTGAGTAATCTGTTGTATAAAATATCAGTTATTTGTAGTAGTAGTAGTAGTATAAGTTTTTAGTCAGAAGAAATTATCAAAATTTGACAAAATAAGATTTTTGTTTCTTCAGATGATGGAATAAAGACATTTTCACCCCCTTCTCTTCTAAAGAATCTCCCAAAATTAGCAGAGATAACAGAAACAGAAAACAAAACTCCATCTTCAATAAAATTAGGAGACATCACAAATCCAAATCACAGGATTTGAAAACAGAAAGTTTGCAGACACATGTCAGAGGACTTAGCTGACTAGAAGAAGGTTTGTGTCCTGCAGACACCAGCAACAAGCAAGAAGACTGAGCATGCAGATCCCAGACCGCAGAGGGCAGGGCGAGGAGGGAGCAGAGTCTGAAAACAGGAAGATTATTTACAACGTAATAGAAGAATCGGTTAGAGCACCAGGTCCTACCCTCACCATATGCAGTCAAGGGACTAACCATAACCAGAATGTTTAAGAGATAGGAGGTTTTGTTTTGGAGAAAATGAATAATGATTTATCCTCAAGGCTGCCAGGCACAGAGGAGGTAGGTGGTGAGAGATGGTCCTGAAGCTGAGGATTCAGTAAGATTCGGCATCCGTCTCCAACTCAGTGGAGTACCCACCATCAAGTTTATGTCCCCAAAGCTAGAGGTTCGAGAGTCCCTCTCTGGAGGGACCGAACCACCCTAGAGTTTGGACACTTAAGGGTCACCATCCAAAAAGATCCTGGCCAACCACTTGTCTGTCAGAGAACCCACCAATAAATTAGCCCCATCCACACATGAAAATCTTCCCATCAGCTTACATGCTTCACTGATACATATTCAAGTCCGTCTTCATCATGCTAGAGAAAGACCAAATAAAAAGAAGCTCTGAAGAAACCGAGACAATAGAAGAAATGAAAGAAAATTTCTAACTCTATCAATTTCCTCAGAGAAAACGTATTTCTTTCATGAAAAAAAAAAAAAAACAAACACAAAAAACAGAATGCTATGACAAAGGAAGAGCAGAAAACTACAAGGAGGTCTTGGGAATGAAAAGGTGGTCAAAAACAATAAAAAATGTGAACTATTTAACAGGAAATTTTATAGAAGAAAGAAATACAAAAGGATGGATAAGGGAAGAAGGAAGATAAGAAAAGTAGTACTATTAATAGGAGTTTTAGAAAAGGAGGACAGAAAATTTAGGAAGAGGGAGAAAAATTATAAAAGAAAAGCAAAGGGCATGGATTTTCAGACTTCTGAGCCCCTTCAAGCACCAAGTGCACTGCACTGGGAACACAAATGTGCCCGAAAGGAAAAAGGGGAATACATACCACACAAAGGACCAAGAAGAACAGCACAGGGTTTCTGGATAACAGCGTCGGAATCTGGAAGACGGTAAAAGTGATGCCATCAAAATTCTAAATGAAAATAATGTTCCAGCTGCAATTCTATACGACCAGTCGAGTGTCGGGCTCTCATAAAAACATATTTAAACATGAGTCTTTGCCCAAAATTTGCCTTCTGTATACACTTTTTCAAGGAAGCTACTAATAAATATGCTCCACTAAAATGGGAATAAATCAAGAAAGAACGCGATCTGGAATCCAGGAAACAGGAGATCCAGTGCGAGGGAGGCGAAGGGAATTACTTGATGACAGCTGTGTAGTAAGCCCAGCTAGTCATGGGCAGAGGGGGCTCCTGAGGGGTGCTTTCAGGGAAAAAGAAAGAAAAGGACTAATAGATTGCTGATGAGTCTGACTATGTATGGAAAAAGAAGTGTTTTACAGAGCCATGTGGATATACTATAATACAAAAATACTAGAACTTTAGTTAACGGGTTCAAAGAAATCTACAAAAGTCTTGTTTTAAATGAAGCAGTTATTAACTACAGGAAAATATAATATAGTCAATAAATATTGTTTTGATCAAAAGCTTGTTTAATTGGCCAGATAGAGGGGAGATGTGAGAGCTGTGATAGAGCTGAGCAGTGCTCACCAACATTTCCAAGTCTCTTCCCTTCCTGGACAGAATACTGTCTTTCTGCTTTCTCTGCCACTGAGAGAGGCTGTGTGAATTATGTGAGTTCTCATAATAGACAGCGACAGGATATGGCACGTGTCCCTTTCAGTCCGGAGCACTAAGGGGGTGGGGGGTGTCTCTGAATCACACGTCCTCCCTCCCTGCTGTGATGAACCCGCCAATTAGCCGTGTTATAGGAAGGTGCTGAGTGACTACATGGAGAAAACCTTCCTCTGACCACCACTGGACCTGGAGTACCTGTGGGAAATGGTTGTTTTTAACCTGAGATTTGGGGATTATTTGTTACTAAAAAATAATCTACACAGGGGCTGGAAAACGTTTTCTGCAGAGTCCCGAAGTTAGTATTTTAGGTGTGGCAGATCACACATATGCTCTGTTACATATGCTTCTCTCTCTCTCCTTTTAAACAACTCCATAAAAATGTAGAAACCGTTCTTAGCTCAGATTCATCACCCAACACAGAAGGCCAGGAGGTCTGGGGACGTCACACCTTCAGACAGAGCCCTCACCCACTAACAGATAGGAGCTGGTGAATACATACCTCAGCTCTTGAATGGGAAACTGAGGGGTATGTTCATGTTGTTATGCAGAATTTCCATGTGGGCTTAAGTTCCAGATGCCTATGAGGGCAACTCACCTGATAAATCCCCTTTATTGCCCGCTTTCCTGGGCCTCTCTCCTTTCCTCACTCACCTATGGCATTTCCTTCACCTCCCGGTGAAACCCTTGTATCAGGACCTGCTTCTAGGTGAAACCAAACTAATATATGTATCCCTAGTAATACAGCCATTGGTGAGGGGTTGGAGCTCTTCTGTGATTAAAATATAAAAGGTGTATCGTTGATTAGGAAAGGGGCATCAGAGCTGGGAGAATGGTGACCCATGTTAGGCCATGGCTACATCTGGCAAGGCTGTTGCCCGTGATGACTTCTCTGGCTGGGAGGTGGTGGGAGAGCAGCCACAGCCCCCCCACCCCCCCACCCCGATCATTGGACGTGGTGTTCACTAAAATGAATGTGCCAGGCGCAAACTGCTAAATTGGCTCAGACTTGAAACCAAAGTCTTTCTAAGAAGTCGCCAAGCCCTATCTATTTTACCTTCTCTCTGTCCCTCCTATCTTTTCCTTCCAGTCCATGCACTGTCCATGTGGCAAATACAATCATCTCCCTACACTGCAGAGGACAGAAAGGTGGAAACCTCCTCTATCAGACTTCTTGCTACAAGGAGTCCGGATGTGACTGAGGGTCCACTGATCAGATGTTCTTACAGCGAGAGATGACAGTTCAGGAGCATCCGCTGTCTTACTGGCCAGCACAGCCCTGCAGACATTGGCTCTGTTCTGTGGAATCATTAACAGAGGTCCCCTTATCTGGTACTATATTCAGTGGTGGGACACATGGAACCTGTGGCCTGTCCACTTTTAGTTGGTGCACATCTGGAGGGCGTGGTGACACAGCCTGGAGGCAGCGTCCTAATCCCTGGACCACAGCTAGGGCAGTATGTTAGTGGAGCCAAGAGTTCCAGGCGCAGCTTTCCATCCTCCATTTCCTTGTTTCTGGCGACTTGAGCAGGTCTCCTGGTCAGCGATGAGATAGGAGGAGCTGTTCTCAGAGGCCCAGCCTGGCCCACCTGTCCTTCCAGTAATCTTGTAGGCACTAATTTCCTCCATTCAGGTCTTTCTCCTTCGAAATAGAATTGCATGTGGTACCTGCAATGAATCCTGGCAACACAGCAGGACATGGCCTTCTCACCTTCAAGTCTTCCCTCGGACAAATCTAGTTCCCAGTTGTTACTTTGCGTGGGCTACAAGGCCTTTTCAAAATTAGATCCTTCCCATTCCATTCCTTCAGCTTGCCTTTTTTTTTTTTAATCCTCACCCAAGGATATGTTTTTATTGATTTCACAGAGAGAGGAAGGGAGAGAGAGAGAGAGAGAGAGACAGAGACAGAAACATCCCTGTGAGACAGAAACATTGATCCGTTGCCTCCCATATATACCTCAACCCAGGATCAAACCCACAAACTTTTGATGTATGAGATGATGGTGCAACCAACTGAGCCACCCAGCCAGGGCTCAGCTTACGTTCTTATAGCACTTCCTTGCACCCTGCAATGCAGCTAAATAAAACAATCCGAAACTCATCAAGCAATTTCACTTCTATTCTTTGTACCTACTGTTTCCTTGTATGCACTGCTCCCTCCACAAGGAAACCCACCCACCTTGTGTTTGCTTCCACCCTTGACTTTCTTTAATCCATTCTCCATATAAAGTGTATTTTAAATTCACATTAGTTCAAGTTACTGTTTTTTGGTTAAAAGCCTGAGTTCTATTCCAGGTTCTGGTACTTACTCACTCTGTGACCTTGGGCAAATTGTTTAACCTCTCTGCTCCTGAGTTTCCTCATGTTTAAAATGGGGATAACAGAGAAAAAGACAAATATGTATGATTCACTCATATGTGCAATATAAAAACAAAAACTAACCAACCAAACAACAAAAAACTAGATGTATAGAGGGAGATAGCAGATCTGTGATTACCAGAGGAGAATGGGGGTTGAGGTAGGGCAAAATGGTTAAAGGGGTCAATTGCATGGTGATGGGTGGAAACTGGACTTTTGGTGGTGAGCACGATATAGTATGTACAGATGACAAATTATAATGTTGCATCTTGACACATATAATGTTATAAAATATTGCCTCAATAAAAAATTCACAATTTAAAAATAAGTAAAATAAGCAAATGGGGATCATTGAAAAATAAATACCATGTGATCTCACTTCTATGTTGAATTTAAATAAAAAAAAAATCCACAAGTTCACAGATACAGAGAACAGATTGGTAATTACCAGAGGTGGAGTGGGGGGGCAAATGGTAAAGGAGGTGAAAAATTACAAATGTATGGTTTATAAAATAAGACATGGGGATATAAAAATAGAACAAAATGGGAATAATAATAATACTTTCCTCAGTAGGTGTTCTAATCATGCTTTCTTGGATTCATTGTCTATTTGGCATCCATTTACCACGAGACCAAACTATTGACCGAAGTGTTGACCTCTATCCTGAAGGTCAGCTTGCTTGTGCAGACCAGTCGATCCCAGACTGAGCCCCCACCCACCTCCTTGCCCATTTCTCACACACCCAACTAATATTTCCTCTGCCCTAAGTCACGCCAGGGCCATGTACCAGGCAACTAAAGACCATTCCTGTGGCCCAAAGCCTGCCCGAATGATTCAAACTAACCGATCCTAACCTGTGTACTTACTGTCTGTCTTTGCCTTTCCTGCAGAAACACCTTGACTTTCCCCTCGCTCCCGCTTCTGCCTCCTAACCAAAACCTGATGCTTCTCCCATGGCCTGCGTGGTGTGACCTGCCCCTTCCTCTCAGGAAATGTGAGTAATAAAAATCTCCTTTCAATGGCATTGACCGCTCTAGGTCATCACTCAGTCACCTCCATAAATTAAAATCCCACAGGTATAATTTTAGAACAATAAAGTAGTTTGGGGATTAAATTAGTAAAATCTAAAGAATTTAGCAGTGTTTGGTACATAGGAAGAGCGTTATGAGTGTTAGTATTGCTATTCATAAGTGGCTTCCCTTTAAACTTGGAATGAAATTCAGTCCTCATTCACTTGAGGCTTAGGGTCCTGCCGGTGCTTCTTCTTCCAATGGTGCTCACTACTTCCCCTCTAGCCAGGGCTGGCCCCATGCACAGAAGGCCTCATGATTGGTTTAACACTTTACTCTTGCCACCCAGATATTCTTATCGCATCTTCCATTTTCATTGTGCATTTTAATAATGAATTTTCCATTTTCATTTTGCATTTTCTTTGCATCCTGGGCCCCACAAAACTTGTGGCCAGTCCTGTCACTGGCACACTGAAGTCCAGCCCCAGCAGCCTTCTGTTGGCCCTTTATAGACTCCAGATTCTTTCCCATCTCTACTTGAAGTAATCTTTCCTTTTCTCTTCCTTTGATAAACTCCTATACATCCTCAGCTTAAACATGCTCTTCTTACAGAGGCCTTCCTGGAGCTATCTTGTCCCCTTGCTCTTGCCTGTGACTCTTCTATATCATAGCCCCTTGTTTATTTTTTTATAGGAAGTACATACTGTTTTCTTCTGTTTGAACCTGTTTTTCTCACTAGAATCATGACTGTAACTCCCATGAGGGTAGGGACCATATCTTACTTATTGACTGTGATGTTCTCAGCATCTAGCACAAAGGCTGACAAATAAGCTCTCAATAAGAAGTTGTTGTGTGAGGGAACTTGAGGTCTGGTTTATGATAAAACAGTTACACCAGCTGAAACACTTGCTGACCTCATGGAAGCTGATCATTTCTTTGGTCCCACCACTACTCTGTGTACCTTTCCCTGAATATCTTTTATCATACAGTGTTGTGTGGTTTATAAGGCTAACTCTGTTTTCTCTGAACTTCAGAGAGCCCAAAAATCTATTTACTTATGGTCTCTCCCTAATCCCAGGCTGAGACTTGAATTGCACGTACACAGATTAGATATAAGGAAATTAAGGGTCCTTCTGTTGCCTAGGAGGATGGTAAAGATAAAAATTAACATTATTCTTTGATAGGTTAAGGATGCAAATTGTAATTACTTGGGTAACCACTAAAAGAATAGCAAAGTAGGATTAAGATATACTTGTCAAACTAATAGGAGAGAAAAGTAGAATGATAAAACAACCTAAAGAAAGACCAAAAATGAGGAGAAAAGGAACAGATATAATAAACAGAAAGCCCATAAGATGGTGATAGATTTATAGCTAAATATGTCAGTAATTATTTTGTATACTACTGGCTTATCTGCTCAAGTTGAAGGTCAAAATTTCTCATACGAAACTAAAAAAAATTGAACTAGAAACTGGTGAACATCAAAATGATAGAGGTGTAAAAGTAAAGTTTTAAAATGTGTATCAGAAACACTAAAAGATATCTGATAGAGCTACTTAAATCAGAAAAATCTATCTTTCAAAGGTTTGTTTTTATGGTATAAATTCAACCAATTTCTGAATATTAATTTTGTATCCTGATACTTCACTTAATTCATTTTTTTTTTTAATTCTAGTAGTTTTTTAGTGGATTCTTTAGGGTTCTCTATATGTAGTCACGTGATCTGTAAATATTGACAGTTTTACTTTTTCCTTTCCAATTTGAATACCTTTTATTTACTTATCTTGTCTGGTTACTGTGGTTAGGACTTCCAATACTATTGAATAAAAGTGGTGACAGTGGACATCCTTGTCTTGTTCCTGATCTTAAAAAAAAAGTTTTCAGCTTTTTAACCATTGAGTATGATGTTAGCTATGGGTTTGTCATACATGGCCTTTATTAAATTAAGATATCTTCCCTCTAACTCCACTTTGCTGAGGGTTTTTATCACAGATGATGTTGGATTTTGTTAAATGCTTTTTTCCTGCATATTGACATTATCCCATGATTTATATCCTTCATTTTGTTTATGTGATGTATCATATTAATTGACTTGTGGATACTGGACCTGCCATGCATCTCAGAAATAAATGCTTCTTGGTTGTGCTGTATGATCTATTTAAATGCATTGCTGGATTCAGTTTGCTAATATTTTGTTGAGGATTTTTACATCTATGTTCATCAGGAATATTGGCCTATAATTTCCATTTATAGTGGTATCTTTGTTGGGTTTTGGTATCAGGGTAATATTGGCCTCATAAAATGAGTTGAGGTCCTTCCCTCTTCTTTAATTTTTTGGAATAGTTTGAGAAGAATAGATATTAATTCTTCTTTGAATGTTTAGTAAAATTCACCTGTGAAGTCACCTGGTCCAAGACTTTTCTTTGTTGGGAGTGTTTTGATTACTAATTCAAATTCTTTAGTAGTCATTAGTCTGTTCAGATTTTCTGTTTCTTCTTCATTCAGCCTTGGAAAATTGTATCTTTCTAGGAATTTATCCATTTTTTCCAGGTTGTCCAATTTGTTGGTATATAATTGTTCATAGCAGTTTCTTATAATCCTTTGTATTTCTATGGTGTCGTCATTTCTATTTCATTTCTGATTTTATTTATTTGGGCCCCCTTTTTTTCTTCATGAGTCTGGCTAAAGGTTTATCAATTTTGTTTATCTTATCAAAGAACCGGCTCTGGGTTTCATTGATCTTTTTTATTGTTTTCTTTTTTTAGACTCTATTTTGTTTATTTATGCTCTAATCTTTACTATTTCTTTTCTTGTACTCACTTTGGACTGCCTTTGTTCTTCTTTTCATAGTTCTTTTAGGTGTAAAGTTAGATTGTTTATTTGAGATTTTTCTTGTTTCTAGAGGTAGGGCTGTATTGCTCCAAATTTCCCTCTTAGAACTGCTTCGGTTGTGTACCATAGATTTAGGGTCATTATGTTTTCATTTTTATTTGTCTCAAGGTATCTTTTGATTTCTTTCTTGATCTCATTGTTTAACATGTTATTTAGCCTGAAAGTTTTTGAGTGTTATTCAGTTTTCTTCTAATTGATTTCTAGTTTCATACCATTGTGATCAGAGAAGATACTTTATAAGATTGCAATCTTCTTAAATTTATTGAGCCTTGTTTTGTGGCCTAACATGTCAGCTACTCTGGAAAATTTTCTATGTGCACTTGAAAGGAAAGTATATTCTGCTGCTTTGGGGCAAATGTCCTAAAAATATCAATTAAGTTCATCTGGTCTAATGTGTCATTTAAGACCATCGTTTCCTTGTTGATTTTCTGTCTGGATGATCTATTCATTGATGTCAATGGGGTGTTAAAGTCCCCTACTATAACCATATTACTGTCGATCTCTCCTTTATGTCTGTCAGTATTTGCTTTATATATTTAGGTGCCCCTTTGTTGGGTTCATATATGTTAAGGAGAGTTATATCCTTTTGTTAGATTGATCCCTTTATCGTTATAAAATACCTATCTCTGTTTCTTGTTACAGCCCTTATTTTAAAATCTATTTGGCGGCCTAATATATGGTGATGGAAGATGATTTGATTTTGGATGGTGGGCACATAGTACAATATATAGATCTTGTATCATAGAAATCTACACCTAAAACCTATATGATCCTATTAACCAACGTCACCCCAATAAAGTTAATAAAAATAAAATCTATTTTGTCTGATATAAGTATTGCTACCCCAGCCCCCCCCCCATTTGCATTAAATATTTCTTTCTATCCCTTTGCTATTAGTCTGCGTGTATCTTTCTACCTTAAGTGGGTTCTTGTAGGCAGCATATGTACAAGTCTTGTGTTTATGATCTATTCAGCCACCCTGTGTCTTTTGATTCCAGCACTTAGTCCATTTACATCTAAAGTAATGATTGATAGGTATGTAGTTATTGCCATTTCACTAATTGATTTCTGATTGTTTTTGTAGTTCTTTCTTCTCTGTTCCTTCCCTATTCTCTTGCTCTCTTTCCTGTATGTTGATGCTTTCTATAGGGTTATACTTGGATTCTTTTTGTTTTTCTTTCTTGCTATATCTTGTAGATTACTGGTTTGTGGTTACCATGTGCTTCTTATATACCAAGCTATTTTTATAGCAGTCTATTTTAAATTAATAGTCACTTAAGTTCAAACATATTCTTTTTTTTATTAATTTATTTTTGTTACAGATGTTTCTCCTTTTTTCCCCATTGACTCCCTCCTCCCCCTCCCTCCCTGCCCCGTCCCCAGTTTTGTTGTCCATGTCCATTGGTTATGCATACATGCGTATTCTAAAATCACTACAATTTTTACTCACCTCCTCCAATTTATTGTCATTTTTTTACATCTTTTGTGTGTTTGTGTGTATCCTTCAATTTATTGTTGTGATTACACATGGATCTTCCTACTTTTGCCCAGTAATGTCTGTGATTCATTTCTTTTACTAAGTGTTTGCCTTTGTCAGTAAGAATTTTTTTCTTTCCTATTTTCTTATTCATATTTTTTATCTTTTTTTTTTTCTACTTAAAGAAATCACTTTAACATTTGTAATACTGATATAGTGGTAATTAACTTCTTTAGCTTTTTCTAGTCTGGAGAACACATTATCTCTCCTTTGATTCTAAATGAGAGCCTAGCTGTGTAGAATAATCTTGGTTGTAGGTCCTTGCTTTTCATTACTTTGAATATTTCATGCCAATCCATTCTGGCTTGAAAAGTTCCTGCTGAAAAGTCAGCTGACAGTCTTATGAGAGCTCTCTTGTATGTAACTACATGCTTTTCTCTTGCTGCTTTAAGAATCTCTCTTTTTCTTTAAACTTTGACACTTTCATTATGATGTATCATGATGTGAGCCTCTTTGGGTTTACCTTGCTTGGGACTCTGCTTCTTGGGCTTGTATGTCTGTTTCCTTCACCAGGTTAGGGAAGTTTTCAGTCATTACTTCTTCAAATAGGTTTTTAATCCTTTTCTCTCCCTCTTCTCTTTCTGGTACCCCCCTTATGTGGAATGTTGTTATGATTGATGTTGTCCCAGAGGTCTCTTAAACTATCCTCATTATTTTTACTTTTTATTTTTGCTGTTCCAATTGGGCAGTCTCTCTTTCCTTGCCTTCCAGATTGCTGATTTGATCTTCTGCTTCATCTAACCTGCTGTTGATTCCATCTAATGTATTATTTCTGTTATTGTATTCTTCACTTATGACTGCTTCTTTTTTTATGGTTTCTGTTTGTGTAAGTTCTCACTGAGTTAATCTATTCTCCCCTTAAGTTCATTTAGCATCCTTATAACCTGTGTTTTGTGCTCTGTATCTGATAGATTGGTTGCCTCCATTTTGTTTAGTTATTTTTCTGGAGTTTGGTCCTATTCTTTCATTTGGGGCATATTTCTTTGTTTCTGCATTGTGGCTGCCTCTGTATTTGTTTCTTTGTGTTAGGTAGATTTGCTACATCTCCCAGTCTTGGCATATAAGTGACCTTATATAGTACATGTCCTGTGAGACCCAGTCATGCTATCTCCCTGTTCACCTGAGCTGGGTGTTGCAAAAGTGTCCTTGTGTGTGAGCTATGTGTGCCCTTCCTTGGTTGCTGTTGGCATGTCAGTGGGTGGGATTGATCCTCAGGCTCACTGGTCTGAGGCTTAGCCTGTTGTGGTCATGTTGATGTGTGGGGGCTGGCACCCTGGAGCAGAGCTCTGGAGGGGCTACCCCAGGGCTTCTTCTAGGTGCTGGGGTGGGGTGGGTGCTGCCTTGGAATAGCTCTGGGGCCCCTGCTGGGTGTTGCGGAGTGGCGTGGCCTTGGAGTGCCCTAGGGGTGTGCTGGCCAGGAGGGAAATGTTAAGTTGGGTGGGTCCTCAGAGGAAGTCCAGAGTGGGGAAAACTAAGGTAATGTTGAGTGTTAGAAATGGCATCTACCAGTATGGGACCTGCTAGGTGGAAGGAAAGCAAAATAAGCCAAATCAAATGAAAATGGCACCCCGCCCCCAACCAATGCCTCCATTCCCAGAGAAAGCTCCAACAGATTCCTGCCCCTCCAACATGCATCATTAAGTCAGTCAGTATATCTACTTTATGTATGACCCAGACACTTTTCAAACAGCTGCCTCTGCATGGGGATTCAGAGTGAGTAAGTCTGTGTGTGGGCCCTTTAAGAGCAGATATTTGGTTTCCTGTAGCCCCACGGCTCTGGCAGATGTAAGCCTATTGCTCCTAAAAACCAGATGGTATGTGGGCTCCTCTTCTTGGTGCTGGTCCACTGGGCTGGGAAGCCTATTGTGGGTCTCAGTGCAGGATCCCATGGGTGAGAAGAATATTATGGCTGAAGAGGTTCCCCCTGAGGGGTAAAGGATCTGAGTGTGGGTCCTGAGCAGACCAGGTCTCTGCCCCTCCTACCCATCTCAATGTGGCTTTTTCTGTATATCCTTAGTTGTAGAGAATCCATTCCATTAGTCTTCAGGTTGTTCTCAGAGATAGTTGTTTTATATGTAGCTGTAGTTTTAGTGTCAAGGGAGATGAGCCCAGGATCTTCCTACTTGATCAGAATCCATACCCCTATTCATTTCATAAGTCTAATTCTATTTTCATTTCAATATTTAATAGGGACAATTTAAGACAGAAAAATTATAGACTAACTTTTTCAAAAATTGAACCAAATAAACTAAATGAAATATTAATGAATCAAAGCCATCTGTTTTTAAAAAGAATAACATATCATGACCAACTTGGAAGTATCTCAATAATTCAAGGTTGATTCAACATTAGAAAAATCTATCATTGAGTCAACATATTAACAGCTTAAAGGAGATAATCTTATTTTAATAGATGCAGTAAAAGTTTAAAATTCACATTCCTTTACAATATAAAGTACTCTTACAAACTTCAAATTTAATAGCAAAAGATAGAAAGCTTTCCTTTTGAAATTAGCAGAGAAAAAAAGTTACCTATTATCATCATTATATTTAATACTGCATAGAAGAGCATAGGAAAGAAAAATTGAAAAAATAAGAAAGGAAGATAAGAACCTAACATTCATATATTTGACTGTGTTTGTGTGGACTTTAAAGATAAATTTCTATAACTAACATAAATTTAAGGCTGTTGAATAAAATATTCAAACCATTGAAAATAAAATTTTAAAAAATAGAATTTACAATAGTATAAAAATATCAAATACCTACAAATTAATCTGACAAAATAGTATGCAAGTCTCTATGGAGAACCTACATAATTTATTGAGATTAAAGAACATCTCAATAAATAGAATAGGTACAAAATGTTCATCGTGGATTATAAGACTGAATGGAATGTTTTTCTGGAACTTGACCAGCTTGTTAAAAAACAGATGTGGAGGTGCAAAGGGACAAGAATAGCCAAGACACTCTTGATGGAAAACAAGACAGCAGGACTGCTCTGCGACTAAGCAAAACTGAATTACAAGGCTCCAGTGGTTAAAACAGCATGAAAATCATTCTGAAATAGACACAGACACACATAAAGACATTTGCTTTATGACAAAGAGAAGCAGGATAAGGATGAAGTTTTCAATAAGTATTACCAGGACAACCAGAGATCCACACGGACAACATAAAATACACTTCTAACCCTACCTAATACTATGCACAAAAATCAAATCCAGATGGATTTGTGAAAAGCAAATAAAAGTTTGATTCCAGGTTAGGGAAATATGCTTTAAAGATATAAAATGACCTTAAAAATGATAAAATTACTAATTTTAATAAAGTACAATGCATCAAAATACCCCATACACACATGTCGAATTATAATCCTGTACACCTGAAAACTGTTGTTAGCCAATACTAACCCAATAAATTTAGTTAAAAAAAATTATAAAGAGAATTAAAAGGCAACCTACACAATGTGAAGATACATTTATAACACATAAAACTGACAAAAGCCTTACAGCCGACTGCATAAAGAACTACTATGTATTAATAAGGAAACCTCAATAAGAAAACAGACAAAAGACCTGAAACAGGAATCCATAAAAGAGGATATGCAAATGTTCAATATACAAATGAAAAGGTCTTCAATCTCACTAGCAAAGAAGGAAATGCAAATTAAAACCACAAGGCACTACTACACACCCAAGAGTATGTAGCAACAGGAATTCTCATACACTTCTCACAGACATGTCCAGGGGTACAACCATTTCAGAAATTAGGTTAGCATTATCCAGTAAAATTGATGGGAACCATTTGCAGGCAGCTTCTAAGATGGCCCCAAGGACCCTTTCTCCTGCTATTAACATTCTTGTGTAATAGTCCCCTTGAACAAGTGCTGGACCTAATGAGTTGCTTCCAGTGAATAGAATATGGCAAAAGTGATGGGATATCACTT
Source organism: Tadarida brasiliensis (assembly GCA_030848825.1). Classification (NCBI taxonomy): domain Eukaryota; kingdom Metazoa; phylum Chordata; class Mammalia; order Chiroptera; family Molossidae; genus Tadarida; species Tadarida brasiliensis. The sequence goes on along the minus strand of JAUMIU010000058.1, from coordinate 133,777 downwards.
CCAAGATTAGGTAATAAGACATGATTTCCATCTTGCAGGCACTTGCTCTCACTCTTCTCATTTGCTCATTCTGATGAAACGAGTCATATTTTGTAAGCGCCCAAGGAGAGGTCCATTGAGGGCAGCTTCCAGTCAATAGCACACAAGGAAATAAATCCTACTAACAGCCATGTGAGTGGGGTTGGACATTGATTCTTCCCTGGGCGAGTCTCTGATGTCCTGGCCAACACATTGACTGCAGCTTGTGGAAGACTGAGCCAGAGGATCCAGCTACGCTGTGGCCAGGTTCCAGACCCACAGAAACTGAGATAATATTGCTTTAAGCCACTAAATACTGTGGTGGCGTTATGCAGTAATAGCTAACTAGTACAAATGTAATCCATACTAGGTTGTCTGTGTTAACCCAGCAGCACAGCTCCCTTCCGTTGGTGAGAACTGAGCTTCTCAGGATCTCTTTTCTGTGTGAGTCCCAGTTGTTTACCCAGTACGAGGAACTTACATAAGCTAGGAAGCATTAGTGCCCCAGGTCTCAATCCTTAGCCCTCTTGTATGGGTCCACTTTGGTGATCTCAGCCAGAATCGCGGCTTTCCAATCTTCTCCACCACAGCCTTCCCCATCTCTGTTGGAGGAACTCCATCCTTCTAGTTGCCAGCCCAAACCCTTGGAATTTTCTTTTGATTTTGAACACAGTATATCCAATCCATAAAGAAATCTTTAGAATATGTCCTAAGGCTGACCATTTTTTACCATCTCCATTGCTATTCTGTTCCAATTCCTCACCTCTTGCCTAGACTACTTAGTTTAATCTACATTTACTATCTTATTGTCTCTTCTCACCAAATTCCAGGTGATAAAAATAAGTCAAATCATGAACTACACTGATCAAAACCATGAACAGCTCCCATCCCAGAATAAAATCAGTTCTTACTGTGACCCCCAGTCCCTACATGATCCTGCCCCCTTCTGATTTCATGCCTTCTACTTCCTTGTTCCCTCTTTCAGCCACACTGGCCTCTTTGCTCTTCCTCAAACACACCTGGCATGCTTTGCTCTAAGCCTTTGCATAGGCTGTTCCCTCCTTCCCAACAGCTTTCTCAAATGGGGTTCTGCAAATCACCTAGAGGGCTGCTTTAGTAGGTCTAGGGAGGGCTTGAGAATCTGCATTTCTCGGAAGTTCCCAAGAGATGATGATGCTGTTGATGTAGGGACCCCACTTTGAGAACCACTACCCTAGGGCATCGGTTGTATGCAACATTTTAAATTCTCTCCTATGCATCTAGTATAATTGTTAAATGCCATGCTAGGAAGAATTGTGAACATATTCACTAACACCATCTGTGTTCTGCAGAATTCCAGATAAAAGAGGCTGTGGAAGAGCTTCAGGGCTCTCCCTCTCTGGCTCCAAGTCTTCGTTCAAGTCAGCTCCTTAATGAGATCTATCCAGAGGACCCCATTTATTAGTGTGATCTCCCCCATCTCCAGTTTCTCAACTCCTATTTTTGATCTCCTTTTCTCCCCTAGCACTTAGGACATAACATACTGTGATTGACTTGTTTATGGTTTACTGTCTCTCTCTGACCAATTAGACTGTAAAATCTAAACTGGGGGGATTTTTGTTTTTTATTCCAAGGACTGAACAAGTTTTTTTAAATCCTCACCAGAGGACATTTTTCTATTTATCTTAAGATAGAGTGGGAGGGAGGGAGAGAAAGAGAAACATTGACGTGAGAGGGACACATCAACAGGTTGCCTCCCACACAACCCTGACCGGGCCCAGGGACGAAGAGCAACCGAGGTATGTGCCCTGGGCCAGAATTGAACCTGCAACACCTTGGTCCTCAGGCCGATGCTCTAACCGCTGAGCCAAACCAGCCAGGGTAGACTTTTTTGAATATATATGAAACATGTGAATTGAAAATCAATTGAATCCTTTCATTTCCTCAGCAGTATATAAACTTTTTTTTCTTTTAATGTACTAACTTAACTACACATGTTCATAGGGAGAGAACACAGTAGCGGGAAAAAGACTGGAGATCAGGTAAACCTGGTTCCGGCGTCAGCATCACTATTTCCTAGCTAATATGTCCACAAGGTTAATGTCCATCTTATGAGCTCAGTGTCTCTATTGTTAAACTGGTGGAAACAGATGATTGTCAGAATTAGCCAAATGTAAACAAAATATCTAGCACAGTTTTGTCACTAAGGACGTGCTTCATAAACACCACTTCCCTTTGGTGTCTCTCCTCCTCTAGCTCACATGTCATTTACAGTACAAGCTACTTTAAAGCCAGTCTTTTAGTTTTAGATAGAGAATTATATATCAAGGAATATTTAAGAAAAATAATCTCCAATGACTTTAGAACTCTATTTTTAAACTTGACATTAAAACCTTTCCATAAATGTACCTTCAGGTGATATCCAAGAAATATCATGTGGAATAATGATAATAGTTTGCTATTTTACTGATATGGAGAAAGTCTTTCAAATTCAACTGCCACAAAAAATTAAAATCTCCCCTGACAGTGTTCATCCATAAATGTGTTTCCAGGCAACAGGCTACTTGAGTTCTAGTAGTCCTTCTACATGGGACTAAAAACTAAACCTTCCAAGTATTTTAGGAAAGGAATAAGTTTTACAATTGTGGGTATTCTGCCTATCTGTTTTAGATATAAATGCCCTGCATGAGAACAGAGCAACAATGACCACTTTCACGACTGTAGTGGAAAGTATATGGTATTCATACATTTACGCTGCACATTCATGCATGACTTGATATTGCTGAAATAGTCTTTATTTTCTGAACATTCCAAAAGAGCAGTGTACACAGTAACAAATATTAAGTCATATACCATAAGAAAAGCATTCATTAGTGCAAATGGGTTTTGTAAAAGGTCTATCAAAAAGATTTATTTGCTTTAAAATGCATTCATTTCCAGAAGCATTGTTAATAAAACATTACAGTTTCATCCTCTGTAATAAAGTATTGAAAATCAGTGGTGGTACAGTAGCAAACATTGCGATATTAAGTGCAATGAGCTTGTGATGCCTTTATAAATATGAAACCCATGTATGACAATAAATTAACAATGAAAAAGATGAGACCATTTCACTTGCTGTCTGGCGATCTCCTTGCAATGCTTCAGATTACACTGAGCTCATTCAACACAAAATTATGTCTCTGAAATTGTATGATGGATTTTTGCTGATATATCCCTAGAGCTAAAAAAATAGTACCTTACCACAAAAATATTTTTATGGCACAAAATTTAAGTTGTTCCATAGTGGTTCACGTAGGTGTAAAAAGAAATAGGCACAAAAAATAAAATTCCTGTAAACTATAAAAAAGTAAATTTCAAAGCATACATTGATCAAACATATCTGTAAATAGGTAATGTATTAAAATACAGAACACGTAATGGGAAGATGTTTAGAACACGTAAGTAAATGGAACAAGTTACTTTAAAAACTCATATGGCAAAGAAAGCATTATTGATACATCTCAGTTCTCTCAAAAAGTGTTCAGGTACGTAGCAGTTCTACAAAAACTTCTAGATCTAAGTGTCACGATACTGCAACCACGGATTTGAGAACGCTGCAGTATCTCAGGCAAATATTTAAGTGCAATAATTAGTCTCTGGTGATTGGTCCATAAAAACAATGCAGTAAGTATGTTAAAATGCAAAGGGGAAAGAAAGAATATCCTGACATCCACTGTTACCCAGCCAGCTAGATAATACAACCCTCATTTCCACTTCTTTCTTCCCATTCTTCAGGGGTACATAAAACTGCATCAGTAGCAGCCATCTCTCCAGTTTCCATCCCTCAGAGTGCTGAGCGAAGACAGAGGCTTTGGGGGCTGAAGGAAACTGTAAAGGTGAGAAGAGAGGAAACAGACGGTTAGTAACCCTGCGGGTCACACCACTTCCTCCTCTGCTCCAGTAACGAGAGCCTGCTGGCACTCCCCCCAGTAAACCCTGGCAACCTGCTCATCTGCTAGAAACCCAGTTCTCGGCACAGCGCCTCGCACCCTGTGTGGGCATCAGTGAAAAATAATCACTACCTTAATGTATTAAAAATATTTTTTTTAATCAGAAAGTAAAAGGTAAACTCAACATGAAGAAATTTTAAAGCTTATGAATAATCAAAGATTTGCCTATCAGATTGGCAAGGAATTTTAAGAATAATTTCCATGTTCGCCTACATTTGGGAAAACTGATTCTCACAGAGTGTGGCAGTGACAACCTGCCAGGAGGTCCCTTTGGAGACGTACATCCAAGGACAAACAGATGGTCCTGTTTACCTATACAGCATATGTCGGAGAACCTAGGTATGTTCTATTCAGCTATAAACACAACACAGCCCTGCATTTGCTGGAATAAACCAGAATTTACTGAACAAATATGCACCAAAGTTATTTCTATCTGGGTAGTAGGATTATAAATCCACCTTTATTTTCTGTGTTTTTCAACAGTTTCTGAATTTGTTTCTGATATGAGCACCTACTCTAATCAGAAAATAAAGCAAGGCTATCTATACATACCAATGCATGAAGAAAAATTACTTGTTCCCACATCCCTTTCAAACTTTTACCGATTCCCTCCCTCCCTCTTCCTTCATATCTTGTAATAGTTGTCTAAATTTACTGCCTTCATTATCTCCTCTTTCAAACTCTCAACTCACTTTTATAGAATTTTTTTTTAATGATAAAACACTCCAGGATATCTGAGTTCAAGCTCGGTACCTCATGACCATGAGCTCATCTAAAATGTGCCCTGCAAGGAATCTAGAACTTTCTTTTTTGGGGGGGGGGGGGTTGGGGAACGTTACTTGGACCATAACGAACTTACCAACACAAGATAACAAAACCCAGCTAAGTATCACAAAGATGCTTTTTAAACCATGAATGTCATGGGCAGGTGTGTGTGTGCCCATGTGCCTATCACAGTGGGGCTCATTTTGATAGAAAAAGTGTAGATTCAAAAAACATTCGCAGTCCTACTCTGTGCATTAGGGACATAAAGCAATGAGGCAAAGATCAACCACCCCTTCAGGAAGCTTGTGCTTGCATTCCAGTGAGGAGAGTCAGACCACATAAACTAATACGTAAGTAGACTGTATAGTCCAACAGATGATAATTGCTGCCGGGAAGGAGGAGTTATAACTCTCACAGGAGTTGCCATTTTGGACAGAAGGAGGGAGAGATGGGGTGCAGGCCATGCAAATAACTTGGGGGAAGGAAAATGCAAGAGTTTTGGAGGTGACGCTTCCCTGGTAAATTAAAGCAAACAGGGCATCAGGAGTGAAGTAATGAGGGAGGAAGAAGACGAGATCAGAGAGAAGGGTACCTGACCACACAGGGACACTCACCCCTTTCCAGAGGAAGGGGGACACAAGCCAGGCCACAGAGGGTAGTGTGACCTACTATTAGGGTTAGAATGAGACCAAGGAAAAGGCAAGATAGTGCCAGGAGCAGCTGCTAATTTCAAACTGCAAATGAAGTTATGCAGACCAAGGAACAAAGATTCTTACCTTCTAACAGGTTGTGCAATTTTGCTTCGAGGCAGGTTACTCCCATTTATTGCCAATGAAGGTCTTGGAAGTGCACTGCGGCCCATTATCCCAGAAGTGGCTGCTTTGTTTGGTGTGGGGATGCCAGTGTTGGAATATAACTGTAAGCCATTGGATAAAGGCATGTTACTGCTGCCTTGAACGGTTGGGCTCACATAGGCTGTAGCTTTGTGAGGCTGTCGGACAGACACAGGGAAATGTCCCACGCTGTGGATTCTGTGTTGTAGCTGTCCTGGTGATGGAACTAGAAGAGAAAATGACATTTGCATGAGAGAAAATTTCTACCGCTTCCCAATTTAGGAAATGTTATATTTTAAAAAGCCTATATTGTCTGAAAGATATATGTATCTATAAAATGAAATTTCTAATATAGGTTAAAGATCATTGTATTTCATTATACAGTATTTCCAGATGACAGAAGACTCTATTAGTACTGGAACTCTAATTTTTTATTTATTGATTGATTTTTAGAGAGAGACAGAGAAAGAAACATCGATGTGTTGTTCTATTTATTTATGTATTCATTGGCTGATTACTGTACGTGCCCTGACCAACAATCGAACCTGCAATCTTGGTTTATGGGGACGATGCTCTAACTGAGCTACCTGGCCAGGGCCAGGAAATTGTAATTCGTGACAAGAGAGTCTTCTATTCTGTCAATCAGCAACATCTGAGTGCCTAACTGTATTATACTATTATAACAAATTACTATATTCTAAGAACAACTTCCTTTCCTTTAACAAATTTGAGTTCTCTCGGGACAATTTCTTCCTTGCTTGCTTGCAAAATCTTAGGATTTCCTGATGGTTACTTTGGGGATAATTTCATGAGAAAAAAATAAAAATAAAGGGACAATTTAGCTGTAATTATAGAAAGGAAGACATCTGTAAGTACAAAGTACAGCTTATTACAGGTATACTTCTAAACAGTTGTCATCATACCATTTATCTATCTCATAAGGTTGGTGGGAAGATTGAATGAGTTAATCTACCTGACGTCTTACAATGGCACCTGGCATGTCATAACCAGTCCCAAGTGCTAGCTATCAGTACCTTGATGATAACGGCAAAATCTGTACAGTGAAGGGACCTCTCTGGGTAAGACTCTTAAAAACATCACCAATGTACTGGCCCAACGTTGTGTATCATTTCACATTAAGAAACAATGAACTGTTTAGCAGACATTTTAAAATTTTATAATCTTTTCCTCCAAGGGAAGAATTCAATCACAAATTTAATGGAAACTTATGTACACAACTCTGCCTGTTATTTGCTAAGTACTCCAACCTTTGCGGCCTAGTACTTACCATTCAGTTAAACAGAGACATACCCTGTTTTCTAAAATAGTTTTGCTGATTTTGAACTTAAGCATACAATATATAATGAATAATCTTTTAAAAATAAAAACAGAAAAAAGAAAATGTCTAATTTAATATCTCTTGAAAATATTTTCTTAAATTAGTTTTGCTCATGTATATAGTAGTTGAAATCTGTATCTAGGAATGCCGATGTACATGTTTAATAGTCAAATTCAATAAAAAATAAAATCTATGTAAGATTTTGCTATAGTTCTGTTCCCATCAAGTTTTTGGGACACAGTAATCTTGTGTTGGTTGACAAATCATCTCTAAGATTCTTTCCAACCAATTCTACAATTCCTTAATTTAGTAGCTTCTAAACACAAATATTTCAATACAGTGGCTGATTATTGTAACAAATATACCATACTAATGCAAGATATTAATAATAGGGAAACCGGCAGAGTAAGGGGGGCATGTGAAGAACTCTATACTTCTCGCTCACTTTTTGTATAAAACTAAAACTGCTAAAAAAAAAAAAAAAAAAAAAAAAGTCTTAATTTTTAAAAAATTCAATATATGTGTCAATTTCTTAGGAAACAAAATTTCAAAATGAACACACTCATGTAACCACTATCCATAAAGATATAAAACATTACCAGCACCTCAGAAGGCTCTCTCATGCTCTTTCCCAGTCATCCTCCCCCAAAGGTAATTATCATCACTGGCATCACCACAGATTGGATGTTCCTATTTTGAACTTCATATAAATGAAATTATATAGTATGTTCTCTTTTGTGTCTGGCTTCTCTCCATGTGTTTTTGAGATTCATCCATGCTGTTGCATTGTTACAATCTATTTGATGATGAAAAGCTGGGTTATTTCTAGTTTGGAGTTTTATGAACATTCATGAATATGTGTTAGTGTTTGTATGCACTCATGTTGGGTATATTCCAAATTTGATAACTACTGAATAAATGAAGTTAGCAGAGTCACTGGATACAATATCAAAATGCAAAAAGCAACTGTATTGCCCTGGCCAATTTGGCTCAGCGGTTAGAGCATCGGCCCACGGACCAGACAGTCCCAGGTTCGGTTCCCACTAAGGGTACGTACCTTGGTTGCAGTTTGTCCCCAGCCTGGTTGGGGCTGTGTGGGTGGCAACCACTCAATGTCTCTCTCTCACATCAATGTTTCTCTCTCTCTCTCTTCTTCCCTCTCTATCTGAATATAAATGAAAAAAAAAATGTCCTCAGGTGAGGATAAAAAAGAAGCAACTATTTTTAATATCAGTAAACTAGTAGAAACTAAAATTTGAAAAAAACATTTAAAAAATCAAAACCTTAGGAATAAATTTAAGTATAGATTTATAAAACCTGTACACAGAAAGCCATAAGATGTTGCTAAGACATGAAAGAAGATCAAAATAAATGAAGGGTTGGCGTTGGTGGTATAGTGGTGAGCACAGCTGCCTTCCAAAGTAAATAAAGGTATGTTCCATTTTAATGAATTATAAGACTTAGTATTGTTAAGACACCAATTCTCCTGAAATGTATCTACAGATTCAATGAAATTTCAATCACTATCATTTGAAATGACACTGTAACAGTTATTCAAGAAAATAGTTCTATTAATCCTATTAACTCTCCAATACACAATAAATAACCACCTTGATTTAAAAAGAGAAGAACCTGTACTCTAAAACTATAAGACCTTGAAGAAAGAAATTGAAGATACAAATCAATGAAAGGCTATACCATGTTCACGGATAGGAAGAATTCACATCATTATAATGTGCATACTACCCAAAGCAATCTACAGATTCAATGTAATCCCTATCAAAATACCAAGGGCATTTTTCACAGAAGTAGAATAAACCTAAAATTTATATAGAACCACAAAGACCTCAAATAGCCAAAGCAATCTTGAGGAAAAAAAGAACAAAGTTGGAGGGACCATGCTACCTGATATTAAACTATATTAAAAGGCTATCATAATAAAAACAGCCTGATACTGGCATAAAAACAGACACATAAAACCAGCAACTGGTCACTGTGTCCCTCTCACTTCGATGCTTCTCTCTCTACCCCACACCCCCTGTCTACCTGAAGATATTTGAAAAAATATGTCCTTGGGTGAGGATTTTTTTTAAAAAAATCAACAAACAAGTATTGTTGGCGAGGATGTAGAGAAAAGGGAACTCTCGTGTACTGTTAGTAGGATTGCAAATTGATGCAGCCATTATGGAAAACAGTATGGAGGTTCCTCAAAAAATTAAAAATAGAACTACCTTATGACCCAGAAATTCCACTTCTGGGTTTTTATCCAAAAAATACATAAAACACTGATTTAAAAATGTGCACCCCTATGTTCTTAGCAGCATTATTTACATTAGTATAGATATGGAAGCAACCTGAATGTCCATCAGTAGACAAATGGATAAAGAAGATGGTACATATATACAATGGAATATTAGCCATGAAAAAGAATGAACCATTATTCATGTGGCAATTTGTGACAATGTGGATGGACCTAGAGGGTATTATGCTAAGTGAAATAAATCAGACAGAGAAAAACAAAAACCATATGATTTCACTTATTTGTGGAATCTAAAAAACAAAATAAATGATCAAAACAAAAACAAACTTATAGAGAATAAATTGATGGTTGCTAGATGGGAGAAGGGATGAGTGACAAATGTGAAGGGATTAAGAAGTCAATTGTCAATTATAAATATAGTCATGGGGATGTAAAGAACAGCATAGGAAATATAGTCAATAATATTGTAATAATTATGTATGGTATCAGATGGGTACCAAGACTTATCAGGGGAATCACTTCCTAAGTTATATAAAGGTCTAATCACTATGTTGTACACCTGAAACTATGTATGTCAAGTGTAATAAAAATTGAAATTAAAATGAAATATAGAGAAACTAAATTAATAGACAGAATCCTAATTTTACAAGTGCGAAACAAGAATCAGAAAGAATACATAACTTGCCCAAGAGCTTAGGATTAAGATCCAAACTTAAATGTTGAACACTACGAATCCAGTGTCATTCCTTCTATATCATGCTGCCTTTCAAAATTTCTGTCCTACTTTGTTCTTTCCAGAAAGTAAAATAGTCCAGAACTAGGAATCTTCATTATGTAAACTTAGAATGTGTAAAGAATATTTGCTTTGAATGCTTAGGAATAAAAGTAAATGAGGGCAGAATCCTAAGATCTGAGTCAAGTTTATGACTGACCTTCTATTACACATTAACACTCTTCTTAGGTTTTTTTCTCTCATTATGATGCTTGGCTACAAACAAGATTTTCCTATTTTCTTCATTTCCATTACCCTTTTTTTAAAAAAATGGTTTTAAAATTGATCTTTTTAGAGAGAGAGGAAGGGAGAGGGAGAGAGAGAATCATCCAACAGCTGCCTCCTGCATGCCCCCTACTGGGGATCGAGCCTGCAACCAGGCATGTGCCCTGACTGGGAATCCAACTGGTGACCTCTCGGTCCATGGGACAACACTCAATCCACTGAGCCACACAGGCTGGGGTCTTTTACCTTTATTAATAGGAATTCTAACATAAAGAAGAATTTTTCCTATTCTCTATTTATTTATTTATTCAACTAAATATAGACCCATGATTATTTAATCTGTGGGTTATAATCTTTTAATATAATTACTTATTCTGTGGCTCAAATTGTCCCAGATTTCATCATTGGGAGCTGCTTCAAATTGTTTCCTATATTCTTTTGACATGTTCTCATTATTTTTTGAGCACTTCCATCAAAACTGGCCATTCTTTGTAATGCACATTCTATTCTATTTTGGGTTACATCCATTTCTCTGGCACTCAGATCATGCCATTAACCCACAAATGAGAGTTAACAAACATCCCTAATCATTATCATATTTGCTACTGTCAAACCATATTTTCCCACTCTATGTTTATACAATTTACTTTTGCATTGAAGTACAGAACTGTATATTTATGTCAGATATAATCATGGTCTATTTGGCCCATTGTCCTAACCTCCTGACCTAAAATTCGTTAGTAGTCCTTTCTGTTTCCCACCATTAGTAAATTTCACAGATTGTCTTCACACAAGTTATTAATTCAAATATTAATAAATAAAGCCCCAAAATGCAACCCTATAGCATTCATTTATTCATTCATTCAAACATGTACTCAGAGCTCATTATGTATCAGGCACTGGGAACAGAAAATCAGATAAACTATGGTCCAAGCCCCAAGGGAAGTGACAATCAGTATAAAAGATAAAAATACTGAGATTAAAGAATGACACACTCAATAACAGAGGTAAGCACTGGATATCTAATTCAATCTAGATATGTTGTAGGGGCACATGCGACAGTCTATTAAGGGTCATCAGTGGGACCTTTTCAAAGGGAGTGGTATTGGGCTGTATTATAAAGGCAGATAGGAGTAAACTGGCTGAAGAAGGGGAGAGAAGAACAGTGTGTGGGAGTCAGAATACCACAGTAGTTAAAGCATAAACTCTAAGGTAATCAGAACTGGTAATCAGAACTGTTTCCATCTCCATTTCTTCACCTGTGTGGCCTTGGGCAAACTGTTACTGAACCTCACCTGCAAATCGGAAACACAAACTACCTCATACCGTCGGCAGAACTAAATAAAATAATGAATATGAACCAGTTAGCACAGTTCCTTATGCAGAGTAAGTGTTATTTTGTCTTTAAGAATTAGGACAAAGAAATAAAAGACCATCACATGTTGGGGAAACACCACTTGAGCCCCAAAACTGGATACGAGGGAGAAGGGCACGAACCACTCTGGATGCAGACTTAACACATCTGGTTGGTGATGCTGCCAGCACACGCTGAACACACTTCAGAACCCCCAGGTGTGGGCACATCAATAGTGCGACTGAGTCCGCTTCCCAGGGGTCAGGCTCAGACTAACCCCAACTACCCATATAGACAGCATGCACAGGAATGGCGGGGGGCACCTGGAACCACCACACCCCCACAAAAAGTAAAAACATGAACACCAGACTGAATGCTCACTGCACTGTTTGTTGCTGGGTAAAACAGAAAATGAATGACAGACTGTGTGGTAAGCTACAATGGAGTAGGTAAATACTACTTTAGACACACTAAAACATAACTGCATTTCGGGGGAAGCTGTGAACTGGCGAAAAACAATAGACAAAAGTGCTTTCTTCAGAGTAAAGGTATCAAGTTGACAGAAACAGGCAGATCTACAAAGAAAACAGATTTTAGATTCCAAAATGGCGGCGGAGTGAATGGAAGCTACACAGACCATCTCCCAGGACCAAACTGGAATTACAACTAAAATAAAGACAAATCATCGGGAAAAAGCAACAGAAAAGCAGCTCACGAGGACCATACAATGAGGGACACTGACTCGACCCTGGTAGGACTGCGGAGGCGCGAGAGGGGGGCTGGGAGCCCACGGACAGCAGCGGCCTTAGCCGTGAGCAGCGCCCGCCCTCGGGATTAAAGCCCGAGCTGGCTCCACAGCACAGAGCCAGGACAGAGCGCTAAAATAGCCGCAGCCACTCACCTGGGTTCCGGCAGAGGGAGGGCGGACTGGACTGGAACTGTGTGGGGACACCCGGGATTTGGAGGGCGCTCAGAGCTTTTGCTGAGTTGTGGCCATGCAGGACTGTGGCCTGGTTGTCTTACTCCATCCCAGGGCTCTGGGGAGAGGCGGCGGCCCCTCCCTCAGAGATCCAGCCACACCCTAGTGGGCCATTGAAATGCAAACTGAGGCTCATTAACTACTAGCATCTGCCCTACCCCCTGGAAATCCTCTCACGCTGAACACCTGAGGGAGGTTTTCATTCAACTGAAAACCCAAAGCTCTTCAAGCAACCACAACTAATAGCCTCTAGGCAAAAAGCTAGAGGATAAATTAACCTTTGCTGGGCTTGCAAATATACCCTGGAAAGTAAGACTCCAAGGTGGTGTTTAACGTGGGTCCTCCCATGCTCATCCAAACCCAGTAGAGGGAGCCACAAACAACAGAACACCAACATCCACAGGAAAATTTGGCAGGCTCCAAAAACCACTGAGATAGCCAAAATGGGGAAACAAAGAAACAGAGCCCAAATGAAAGAACAAGAGACCTCTACCGAAGATGAGATAAATGAAACGGAGTTAAGCAAGTTAACAGAGCTAGAATTCAGAGCCATGATCTTGAGGAAGCTCAACAGCATGAGTAAGGACATCAACACCTTGAGTAAAGACATCCACACCATGAGCAAAGACATAGAAACACTGAAAACCAACCAAGTGGAAATGAAGAAGCAGCAAGAAGAAATGAAGAATGACATAGCAGAAATGAAGAATACATTGGAAAGACTAAACAGCAGAGTAGAGGAAGCCGAGGACCGGATCAGTGAATTAGAAGACAGGGTAGAAAAAATCAACCAATCAGAAAACCAAAAGGAAAAAACAATGAAAAAACAGGAAGACAGCTTAAGAGAACTGTGGGACAACTGGAAACGTAATAATATTCGCATCATTGGAGTCCCTGAAGAAGAAGAAAATGAGCAAGGGTTAGAGAATATATTTGAAGAAATAATGACAGAAAACTTCCCTAATTTGGTGAAGAAAGAAGGTATTCAAGTTCAAGAAGCACAGAGAGTCCCAAGTAAGAAGAACCCAAAAAGGCCCACACCAAGACACATAGTAATTAAAATGCCAAAAATTAAAGACAAAGACAGAATCCTCAAGGCAGCAAGAGAAAAGCAACAGGTTACCTACAAAGGAACCCCCATCAGGCTATCAGCTGACTTCTCAACAGAAACACTACAGGCCAGAAGGGAATGGCATGAAGTAATCAAGGTCATGAAAAACAAGGATCTGAATCAAGACTACTCTACCCAGCAAGGCTGTCATTCAAAACAGAAGGTCAAATAAAGAGCTTCTCAGACAAAAAAAAAGGCTAAGGGAATACATTAGCACCAAACCAGCACTGCAAGAAATGTTAAAAGGACTGCTGTAATTAGTAGAAGAAATAGGAAGGAAAGTAGAACCACACTGAACAGAAATGGCAATAAATAAGTACATATCAATAATCACCTTAAATGTAAATGGACTGAATGCTCCGAAAAAAGACACAGAGTAGTGAATTGGATAAGAAAGCATAACCCATATATATGCTGTTTACAAGAGACCCACCTCACAACAAAAGACTCACATAGGCTGAAAGTGAAGGGATGGAAAAAAATCTTCCAAGCAAATGGAAAGGAAAAAAAAAGCTGGGGTAGCAATACTCATATCTGATAAAATAGATTTCTAAATGAAAGCCATTACTAGAGACAAAGAAGGTCACTACATAATATTGAAAGGATCTATCCAACAGGAAGATATAACCTTGGTAAACATATATGCACCAAATATAGGAGCACCAAAATATATTAAAAATCTTCTGGAGGACTTCAAAGGAGAAATTGACAGCAATACAATCATAGCAGGGGACTTCAACACCCCGCTGACATCACTGGATAGATCCTCTAGACAAAAAATTAACAAGGAAACAGAGACTCTAAACGAAGCACTAGACCAAAAGGATTTAATAGATATTTACAGAGAATTACACCCCAAAACTATAGAATTCACATTCTTCTCAAGTGCACATGGGACATTCTCAAAGATAGACCACATGTTAGGACACAAACGAAGTCTCTACAAGTTCAAGAAGATTGAAATCATATCAAGCATCTTCTCAGATCACAATGGCATGAAACTAGAAATCAATTGCAACAAGAACATGCAAAGACATTTGAATACATGGAGGCTAAATAGCATGTTATTAAACAATGAATGGGTTACCAAGGAGATCAAGGAAGAAATTAAAAACTTCCTGGAAACCAATGAAAATGAACACACAACAACACAAAATCTATGGGATGCAGCGAAAGCTGTTCTGAGAGGGAAGTTCATAGCACTACAGGCCTACCTCAAGAAACAACAAAAATTTCTAATAGACTATCTAACCTCACAACTTAAAGAACTAGAAAGCAAACAAAAAGAAAACCCCAGAGCAAGTAGAAGGAAGGAAATACTAAAGGTCAGAGCAGAAATAAACGACATAGAGACCAGAGAAACAATTCAAAGGATCAATGAAACAAAGAGCTGGTTTTTTGAAAAGATAAACAAGATTGATGGACCCTTAGCTAGACTCACCAAGAAACAAAGAGACAGAACCCAAATACACAAAATCAGAAATGAAAGAGGAGAAGTAACAACTGACACAACAGAAATACAAAGGATCATTAGCAAATACTATGAACATTTATATGGCAACAAATTCAACAATCTAAGTGAAATGGACAAATTTCTAGAAACACATAGTCTCCCAAAACTGGACCGGGAAGAGATAGAAAACTTGAACAGACCAATAACAGCTAAGGAAATTGAAGATGTAATCAAGACTCTCCCAGCAAACAAAAGCCCAGGCCCGAATGGCTTCACGGGGGAGTTTTACCGAACATTCAAAGAAGAACTAACACCCATTCTCCTCAAACTATTTCAAAAAATTCAAGAAGAAGGAAGACTTCCAAATTCGTTTTATGAATCCAGCATAATCCTAATTCCAAAACCAGAAAAAGACACTACAAAGAAAGAAAACTACAGGCCAATATCCCTGATGAACGTAGATACCAAAATCCTAAACAAAATACTAGCAAATCGGATCCAGCAATACATCAAAAAAATTATTCACCATGACCAAGTGGGATTCATCCCAGGGATGCAAGGCTGGTTCAACATTCGCAAATCAATAAATGTGATACACCACATAAACAAAATGAAAGATAAAAACCACATGATCATATCAATAGACGCTGAAAAAGCATTCGACAAAATCCAGCACCCATTTCTGATAAAAACGCTCAGCAACTTGGGAGTAGAGGGATCATATCTTGATATAATAAAGGCCATATATGAAAGACCTACAGCCAACATCATACTCAATGGGCAAAAACTAAAAACATTTCCCTTAAGAACAGGAACAAGACAGGGATGCCCACTTTTGCCACTCTTATTTAACATAGTACTGGAAGTCTTAGCCACAGCAATCAGACGTGAAGAAAAAATAAAAGGAATCCAAATTGGAAAGGAGGAAGTGAAACTGTCATTATTCGCAGACGATATGCTATTATATATAGAAAACCCTAAAGACTCCATCAAAAATCTACTAGACTTAATACATGAATTTGGCAAAGTAGCAGGATACAAAATTAACGTGAAGAAATCAACGGCATTCTTATACACCAATGATGAACTCACGGAAAGAGAAACTAAAAAAACAATTCCATTTACCATCGCGGCAAAAAAGTTAAGATACCTAGGAATAAACTTAACCAAAGAAGTAAAGGACCTATTTGCAGAAAATTACAGGACATTGAAAAAAGAAATAGAGGGAGATATAAAAAAGTGGAAGCACATACCTTGTTCATGGATTGGAAGAATTAACATCATTAAAATGTCCATATTACCCAAAGTAATCTATAGATTCAATGCAATCCCCATCAAAATACCAGTGACATATTTCACAAAACTAGAACAAATATTTCAAAAGTTCATATGGAACCAAAAAAGACCCCGAATAGCCACAGCAATCTTGAAATAGAAGGACAAAGTAGGTGGGATCACAATACCGGATATCAGCTTATACTACAAAGCTACTGTAATCAAAACAGTCTGGTACTGGCACAAGAACAGGCATATAGACCAGTGGAACAGAACAGAGAATCCGGAAATTGACCCAAGACATTATGCTCAATTAATATTTGACAAAGGTGGCAAGAGCATACAATGGAGTAAAGACAGCCTCTTTAATAAATGGTGTTGGGAAAATTGGACAGCTTCATGCAAAAAAATGAAACTAGACCATCAACTTACACCACACACAAGAATAAACTCAAAATGGGTAAAAGACTTAAATGTGACTCGTGAATCCATAAAAATCCTAGAAGAAAATGTAGGCAACAAAATTTCGGACATCATACGCAGTAGAATCTTCACTGATACATCACCTAAGGCAACAGATACAAAGGGAAAAATGAACACATGGGACTACATCAAACTCAAAAGCTTCTGCACAGCAAAAGAAACAACCATCAAAACAGATAGGGAACCCACTCTATGGGAGAGCATAATTGCCAATGATACATCAGATAAGGGGTTAATTTCCAAAATATACAGAGTACTCATACATCTCAACAAAAGGAAGACAAAGAACCCAATTAAAAAATGGGCAGAGGAACTAAATAGACACCTCTCCAAAAAGGACATACAAATGGCTAAGAGACATATGAAGAAATGCTCAACATCATTAATCATCAGAGAGATGCAAATTAAAACAACAATGAGGTATCACCTCACACCTGTCAGAATGGCCGCCATCAACAAATCATCAAACAACAAGTGTTGGCGAGGGTGTGGAGAAAAGGGGACTCTAGTACACTGCTGGTGGGAATGCAGACTGGTGCAGCCACTGTGGAAAACACTATGGTGTTACCTCAAAAAATTAAAAATTGAATTGCCATTTGACCCAGTGTTCCTACTTCTAGGAATATACCCTAAGAAGCCTGAAACACCAATCAGAAAAAATACATGTACCCCATATTCATAGCAGCACTATTTACAATAGCTAAGATCTGGAAACAGCCCAAGTGTCCATCAGTGGATGAATGGATAAAAAAGCTGTGGTACATATACACAATGGAGTACTATGCAGCTGTAAGAAAGAAAGATCTCTTATCCTTTGAGACGATGTGGAGGGACCTCGAGAGTATTATCCTAAGCGAAACAAGCCAAGCAGAGAAAGACAAATATCACATGATCTCACTTATTTGTGGAATATAATGAACATAACAGTCTGAGGAACAGGGTAGACCCAGAGATGTGGAAGTAAGGTATAAACTGACACCCCTCAGAAGAGGGGGTGGGGGGGGAGGGAAGAGATAAACCACAGAACTTATGCGCATGTATGCATAACTGATGGACATGGACAACAAAGCTGGGGACAGGGTGGGGGGATGGGGAGGAGGGTGTCAATGGGGAAAAAAGGAGAAACATCTGTAACAAAAATAAATTAATAAATAAAAAGAAAAATAAAATAAAACACTAAAAAAAAAACAAAACAGATTTTATATGATAAGTAGGCAAATTAATCACCATTTAGTGCTTCTACTGCTATCCTTGGATATAAAGCACTACATATAGTTTACTCACTTTTAATTGTTAACATAGGCACTGGTAAAAATACTACTCAACTTTAATGGTGGGGGGAAAAGTCACAAGACAAGGAGAAACGTTTCCTGTAGTGTTTCCAAGAGAAAAAGAAAAATGGAATAGTAAGATATTTGTCTAATGGTTTACAACTAATTAAAATTTACCAAAAAACTAATAATTGTTATACTTACTACAAGACTGTATTCTTGAAATCCCAGCTCCGTGCAAGCTGGAGTCAAAGCTCTGACTGGTCCGCACGGTGACCGGAGAACTGACGTTGCTGCTGACCGCCGTCGTACTCGGCATCCGAGCCAGGTTAGGCATACTTCTTCGGAGCTTGTCTAGAAGAGAAAACATCTTTACTGAGTTCAAAATCACAAATTTTATGCCTACTATAATACTAGCTTTCAAAAGTAAATTCAAATATAAATCATAGTTTGCTCAATGGCAAATAAAAATTATCATGTGCATTATGAATTACAAAACATTAATGGGATTAACCTTCTGTATAGGAGAACACACTCAGTATCCCCACCAGAAAGGTTCCACCAAATAAACTATTTTTTTTTAAAATGAGTTCTATAAAAAGAGGTAAGGATTAAACAATCATCTATTGGTTCATATGCAGTAAGTGAATAAAATTGTATCCAAGTGAGGTTAGAACATAATCTCACAGCCATTTGGTTTTTTAAAAACTCTAGAAATTGTTTCGTGTTAATAAAAACACTGGATCTTTTGCTAGCACATCATAATGGAAGAAATTATTAAAATTAAAACTTGAGATGTTTTGAGAAATCCACTGATCACATCAATGTGACCATATAACTTCTGAAAAGTTTTAGTTATTATGAGTATGCCACCAAACCTTTGGAGGCTTGAAAAAGAGAATGCTTCCATTTCTTTCTCCCTGCTAAGTACATCTTCTGCCACTTAGGGGCAGCAGAGAGTCACGCACAGTTCGCAGTGTTGCAAGATTGCAACTCGCTAGTTTTCTCTTTATCAATAACCCTCTACGCACCAAAAAAAAAAAAACAAAACACTAAAATATGTATATTCAGGTCACTCAATCTCAGAAAACAGAGGCTATATTTAAATACTAAGCCAAAACCTATTCAAGTACAAAAAGGGACTCATTTCTTTGTTTCACACACAGGTCCTTCTGCATTACTTAGATCTGCTCATTGTAGCCCTGTCCAGAAAGCCACCTAATCCAGAAATCTAGACAGTCTCCTAAAATTCGCCTCCATTCTTCACCCTTGGTTCCAATTCCTCCTAATTCTGCCTCATAAATATCCACTACTTCAGACATCATTACCACTCACATTTTCACAAAATCCTCTTAATTGATCCCCTGTGCACCCCATCTTGTTCCTCCAACCCATCTTCCATATAGCCAGTTCCATTCTTCCTGTTACTCTCCCCCACCTTCATCTGAAAGATCACGCTCCCAAGCACGGCCTAGAAGAGACTCTTCAAGGTATCAGCTCTACATACATACTTCTCCAGCCTTACCTTCTGCTGCCCTTGTCTCTCAGCCACTGTCCAACCACTGTGGACAAAGGAAGTTCCTAAATACTCCACACTCTTGTACCTGTGAGCATGCTGGTCCCTCCACTAGGACACCATCCCCACTCTGAATGAATGAATGTACAAGGGAACAAGGACTTATTGTGTATATACTACATGCCAGGTGCTCTAGAAGATGAGGATACCACAGGGTATTAGACAGATACAGTTCTCAGCTTGCACTGAGTTTATAGTATAGACCATGTTTCTCAATCTATTTTTCCATATCCATCCTAAGGAGGAAAACTAAAATAAATTCAACATTAAATATATTTTCTCTCAAATAAGACATTAAATATTTTTTAAAAAATAGCATTTTAAAAGATTGGGTTGAACTTTGGAGAACCACAACTATGTGTTTCTTTCACACATCCCAACTCTATTTTTTTTTCCCACTCACCCAAGGACATTTTTGCATTTATCCTCAGATAGAGCAGGAGGGAGAAAGGAAGGGAGAGAAATATCGATGTGAGAGAGACACATCGACTGGCTGCCACCCACATGACCCCAACTGGGGCCGGGGACAAACTGCAACTGAGGTACATGCCCTTAGCGGGAACCGAACCCAGGACTCTCCAGTCCACGGGCCGATGCACTAACTGCTGAGCCAAACTGGCCATGGCTCTATTTCATATTTTAATCTTTATTAATATATACCCTAAAACACTAATCAGGACTCACCACTCTGTAAGATTTAGTCATTTTTTTATATCGGGCAAATTATTCCAAATATGCTTCTTTTCATTCTAAGATCCCTACAAATATTACAACAACTTTTAAGAGCCGTCTCTTTTCAACCTAGGCTACCAAAGCAATAACTATAAATAACACACTTCTGGTTTATTTTTAATTATTTTAAAATGCATCAGTGATTTAACAATTATTTTTTCCTATCTATATTATTTTGGTAGTTTAGAAAAATCTTTGATAGATAAGTTTCAAAGTTACCATTCTTATTTTACAATTTTGTTCAAATAATATCCCTTGGTAACAAATGAAGGCTCTGATATCCAAGCCATATGTCAATAAAAGTTTTGTGTTTTTTTTTAAAGGCAGTGGTCGGGGGGGGGGTGGGGAACGCAACCTTTATTCGCTGTCTTCAGCACTTTTACTCTTGCCAATGTAACAGTCATCATTTCCTTAGTTTGGGAGAATATAGACCAGATGGTGTGGTGAAATTATACCTAAGTTTTCTAAGAGAGAGATATTTTGTTCACAGTTTATGGCCAGTAAAATCAGAGGTTAGAGCCATGAGAAACCTGTACAAGCTCTGGGTGGCAGGCAGGACTGGAACTCAGGGTCTCCTGGACGTCAGAGCCTGCTGCATTAGAAGTCAATGCAGCAAATTGCGATTGTATCCCATTTCCTTTGTAGGAAACCAGACCTTTTAGGAACCATACAACTACCAGCCAGACACTAGGCGGTGATGTGGCTCCCCTTTCCTAACAGGAGTCAGCACAGGTTCAGGGACATCTGATCCTTTTCACAATGATGTTTAATGTACGTTAAAACCACTTTTCTAAGGTAGGACAGTGATCCCATTTGACAATACTAATCAAGATGCAGAGCTAGCATCTGCTTGACAACTGGGATATGATGTTCTCCGACACCTGACAACAAGCCCTTCAGAGGAAGGACGTTGGGTGCTCCCTCCCTCAACTGTAAAATAAGGCTGTGACTGTCACTGAGCATATGGGATATGTTGTCTGATATTATAAGCCTCTATAAATTAGTCATTAGAACATTCTTTAGCTGCCACTGTTTTCTTTCAAATCTGAAATTTGAAGGTACAAAAAGAGAAATTATGACTTAAATTTTCAGTATTTTCAAAATACCTCTCAATTAGTATTAATGACACACGTACACAGAAAGAAAGTGTAAAAACTCAATACATGGTAACAGATGATCACAAATATAATTTATATTTGGCTTTGCAATGTTATAAGAGTACCTCCTCGAGCACTTCTGTCCCCAGCTTGGAGATATGGTGCTACATCATTAAAAGCTATACCTGTATAAATATGGTTTGCTTGTCCATATTACATGGATTTGTGTGTGACTGGTCATTAGTACAAAAACATACCAGGCATAGACTGTTACATGACTGTTCTCCCTATAGTTTGTTGGAAGTCAAGGAGTGTAACTCCTGAGAGCAGAAGAAGGAAGACAAATGAAGAGGAAGACAGAAAAATACACAAGAGAAGGACACATATTCCAACCATGTTGGCCTTAGGGCAGATCAACTTCCCATTAACATGCCAAATATCAGCCTCCATTGTCCTACTGCTACATCTTAATTCTAAATGGCAGGATCATTGGGAAAGACACATCCCAACTTCCCCTAAACTGGGTGTGACAAACAGCATCCTCTCCAAGCAGCACTGTCCCCACTAACCATCCATCCACCACTCTGTGCTAAGAGCACACAGTCGGAGGCTGAAGGCTGTGGGAAAGGTGAGAAAAGGTGGTTAAGTGCTTCGGGCTCCATGGAGGTCCACCAAGAGCTCCCAGCTGGCACAGCCCTGCCCATCCCAGAGCTGCATGTGCAACATCAGGACGCTCCCATTTACGGTTCATCCTGTGCCAGCTACGCTACGTGGTGTTCTTGAAGGCCTATGTCTATGAATCTGGGACGTGTCATCAGAAGTCGGTCGATGACAGAGTTAAATTTAGACAAAACTGACAAAGTCTTGAGAATGTACTTAATAAATCTGAGAAATGTTTACCTACTATTTACGTTAACCTTGAAGCCATTTCTTGAGGCTATTTAATTCCAAAAGGGCATCGACACCTACCTCCATTGGTCCTGTTTGGTTGCTGGTCTGGAGTTTGGGCTTGAGGTGAATAACACTGTTGCTTCTGGTAATTATTTGAAGGGAAATACTGGGAACTGGGGCTCCTCCTACATTCCCAAATGCTGGAGAAAGTCTGTGAATGGGGAATTCCTCTTTGGAAAGGTAAACATCTTGGAAGACGAGGCTGAGGTGGTGGCAAATGGTCAAATTCTTCCTCATCCTCTAGACTGAATCGATCATATTCCTGGTCACTACATGTCCCCTTTTTTCCTGAACTCAGTGACACACTGGAACTGTGTCTTGACACAGATGCTGAAGTGGAAGCATAATCTTGCCTGAGACCTATAAAACAGCAAGAAATAGTACTATCTTAAGAGATTTTTCAATCTAGCAAAAATTAAGTTCAAATATTAGAGGAAAATTTGTGCCCTATGATACAAACCGGAGACCCATTATCTTGTTTAGTTTATTAAATCCCAAGGAAAGAGATACATGTATCTATCAATCAGACATCTAATATGAGACTATCCTGTTTTGCAAAAAGATTGCCCCAATTGCAGTGAAGATTATAGTACATACTGCTATCATTCATCGATCAATGTCTGCCAGTTTCCCCAAACAATCCCTTCTGCACTCCGGAGAGAGATACTTAGGAAGGCTGCTTAGGAAATACTATTCATCATCATGATTAATCATTTGCTATGAGTTAGACAATTAACATAATCAAATCTCTGCCCAAGTAGGAACTCCTGCTGCTCTTCACCCCAACTGTCAAGGTCAAAGTAAAGTTCAAAACCAGTGGTACAAATATTTTCTAACAAGGTCACTTCTCTTTTGTTCTTTTTGTCACAAATATTATCTTTTTCAAAGCATACTGACACTTCAATAACGCAATGGTTTTGGGTCATCCTAAATGATAACCATCTAAAAACAGTCAAACTGTAAGTTTCTAGTTATTCATCTCATTGTAATACCACAATTTTTTTTCAAAAAGTAGTCTATCCCTGACTACTTCACTTCTGAAAACTGACATCCAATCTTTTAGTCAAAGAGATGTAGAGTTACTGTGACTAAATAATGACCAAAAAAAAAAAATCACTTTTATCCTCAAAATGTATCTTATTAAATTCTACATAGTATTACCATGTTTCTCATAGTAGCCTTGACTAATTCTGAAAGCAGGAAACTGTCATGCCTAAATGATACTTGCTGTTGCTACTTTTGTTGGCCTGAAAAGATAACTGCGAAACAAGCCTAGCCCAGGTCTGTGATCTACAGCTTATTGTGCCTTTTTATGCCATGAATATCCTTGAAGTGTTCACTCCCAGATGATTTATTGTAACTTGACTGCAGAACCAGGGATAAACTGCCCCATTTCCAATCATCTTCTCTTCCATAATTATTTATTCTGAGAATTATATCAATGCATTTTAACTGAATTTTCATTAAGATAACTATAGACTCACATGCAGTTCTAAGAAATAATACAGAGAGAGTTCCCTTGTGCACTTGGCCCAGTTTCCCCCAACGGTAATAGTTTGCAAAATTACAGAATAAAATGACAACCAGAATACTGGCAGTGATACAAACCCATCTTAGATGTTCCCAGTTTTACTCATGTATGTATGTGTGTATGTATCAGAATGAGTTTTATACAGGTTTAAGGCCTGTAGGATCAAGTGCCTACCACAGTGTCAAAATACTGAACAAACTGTCCCAAACCCCCCAGAAATCCCTTGCGCTGCCATTCTATAACCACATCCACCTCCCTCCTGAGATCCCACACCCTATCCCTAACCCGGAACAACCACTAATCTGTCCATTTCTAAGATTTTGTCATTCCAAAATGTTATATAAATGAAACTATATAGTATACAATCTCTTGGGATGATCTTTTCTCACTGAGCATAATTCCCTGGAGATTCATCCAAGACACTGCATGAACCAATAGGTCGTTCCTTTCTGCTGGTGAGTAGTGCTCCATGATATGGAGGTACCACCGTGGGTTAAGCATTCACCTGCTGAGATATCGAAGTTCAGTCCAGGCTTTGGCTATTAGAAATAAAGTTGCTGTAAACACTCAGTACAGGTTCTGTGTGAACACAAACTTCCACTGCTCTGTGGAAAAATGCCCGAGAAACGTGGTGGGCTTGTGGAAATCACGTCTGGTTCTTAAGAGACTGACACACTGTTTCTGCGGTGGCAATCGGGCAGTGGTCTTCGTATCCATGCATTTCGATCAGAGCTTGTCCTAACACCTTACAACGCTCGTGAGAATGTGAGAAGCAGTAACTGCGCCACCTACCAAGCAGGACAGTATGACAGAAAGAATCTAATTGTTTGTCCACTACCTGGGAAGAAATACCTGAAAATTCCCCATGCCCTTTTGTTTCAAGTGGAAGCCTCTAGTTCAAAAAGTTTTCTGGTCTAAAAAGAACGTACTTTCTTCTTGCAGACGAGCCATGATCTGCACGTCAGTGAGGTCCTGTAACTTATATCCCATGGAGATAGAGTCATCGTCCAGTTCTGAAGTACTCAGCTCACTGTCTATAGATGACTGGGGACTGAGAGGGGAGCCCCTGGAGGTGTAACCTAAAAAAAAAAATGACATACTTTTATTATTTAGTCTAAAGAACTGATACTTATGTTTTATAATTCATGTTATCAACAATCAGCCAATTTTGTCCTGTTTTTACATCACCAAAAAGTGACCAATACAAACTGTAAAGAAGATAGATCTTATTTTTTTTTTACCACGAAGAAAGAAAATCATTAATGCTAAAATCTGCATCCCATTAGATAAGCATATATCTAAAGACATTGTATAAGAATACATATCTATGTTCACTGCTAATTAGTAATCAGATATGCTTGTCTCATGAGTAATTATTACATATTTTAAAATTAAATTTTAATCTGGTCTGGGGTTTTTTGTGTTTTTTTTTAACAGGTACAAACAATAGTGCTACAAATGAGTAAGAATATCGCAAGTAAAAGGCACACATACATACACAGAAGCATCTACACAGCCTTCGAAATTGAGAGCAGAGCAGTTGGGAGACTTGCAGTTGCTCATGAAAGTGAAAAGGCAAAATGGCCCGAGATAAGAGAGCCAAGGAAGAAAGGACCCAAAGGGAGAAAACTGCGGGGATGGAATCACAGCAGTGCTGCAACCAACAGGGAAATGGTGAGACCTTCATCTCACAAAAAGCTACTATGTCTGTTTTCTGTGTAGCCCCGCTGCATGAAAAGCTACCAGAAAAAATAAAACTTAAAAGAACAAGATATAAAATCCTTATATTCTTGAATCATAATAAAAATGCCTGAACTGTGTTTGACGTTTCATTTTAAGAGTACACCAGGCATCTGGAAACACACGGACTACATACACATACTTTTGCTCACTAGGGAAGACCACCGCCTACACTCAATGGAGAGCAGATTAATGGTGTTAAGGTACAAATTAGCATTAGCCTTTTTTTGCACCCAGAGTAAGTGTGCAGTGCAAACTTTCCATTGTGGTATGATTACCCTCAAGCTTTTCCATGAAAGATGGATATTTAAGCTGTGTTTAGTAACTAAATGACACAGCAAGCAGCTAGTCAAGAAGTTGAAATATTACCTGTTCTTTCAGGTGTTAGTATTGCTTTATTTGAGGTTTTAGAGAAGCTGGGAGTATTAATGCCATTGCTATAAGGGCTGAGTCTTGCAACAGGACTATAAGGAAAAGCCAGTGAGACATTTGAAGAGAAGAGACTCTGCCATTGGCTGGCTGTCATGGAAGCAGAAAACAAACAGCAGCAGTTAGCGATAGGGAAGCAGATGTTGACTTGTCAGAGGGAGAAAGGGAAGAGGTTACAAATAAAATGAAAAGACAAAGCAACTTTTCATAAGAATATTTTAACTCACTTCCATTTATCTAAGGGAAAAATATATAAAATAAGGCAATTTGTGAATTAGGGTCATATCTACACCTCCTTTAAGAAAAAGTAAACCAGTCTCACCTCGATTAAAGCCAATATGCTTGTATAACAATGAAAATTTGCTTTGAAAAACTCAAAGACACTTACAATCTTTAGAAATTGTGGGAAATGTTCTTAATATTAACTATGCCTGGTCCTGTATTTTTCCTAAAATTTTCAATTAATATCAGAAAACATTGATCAAAAAATTTTATTGTTCTTAAATTGTGGAAGAAACTTGAAGTGACTATTGTGTTTCTGAATGGCCTCCAGTCCAAAACAAGATTTACTCAAAAATGACACAAAATCACAGAAAGGTATATGGTATATACAGCAAAATTTAATGACAGCTATTTTTGATGGCAGTATAGGCACAAATTGGTGATCTACTGGTTTTTTTTCTTTTTATAAAAATATTTTCCAAATTTCCATTTCAACATACACTCTTCCTATAACATTTAAAGGTAGGGATTATACATATTACTATTTTAATACTATAAAATGAGGAACAAACCAGAATTTTACCTGCAACAGGCAGATAATCTCATTCTAACATTATCTCACCTGGTTAATTAATGTATTCCCCTCCTCCAAAATTACTCAGCCCTTGCTATTTCTAAGTTCCTGGGATCATGAAAAAGATCCTAGACTGTAAAAACTTGAGCAAGTCACATCAAACATCACTTCCTCTCCTTTCAAGGGATACAAATTACTGCACTAGTCAAAATTCACTTTCCTAAAAAGCAATCTTTTAAACACATTTACTCAACAGGACGAGAAGAAATAAATAAAAAATATAAATGAGGGTAAACTTCACCTTTAAGCAATAAATAGGTTTTTATTTGCTGGAAATTTGATAAAACTGGAAGAAAAACATATAAAAAGGATTGCTTTGAAATATATTCCCCAAATCACTTTTAATGAGCAATGCTAATGAACACACAGTTGAAAGTGCTTAAAAATGAGCAGCAGGGTGGAAAGAAAGAAACTATGGGATGCAGTTTGTCAAGAAAATAATCAGCTCTAAAACTGGGATTTTTAAGGTCCTTGCAAAATATCACCAAGGTTATTTTAAAAAGCAAAATGTTTCCTTTTACTTCAGCAAGCTTCAAGATTTAAGTACCATCCCTTTACAACAACTACTTAAAAAAAAATATCTTTTCCTCACGTAGGTAAAAGAACTAGGCAAGGGGCATCTACATTCACAATGATTACACTTTCAGCATTCGTAAGCTGCATGAAGGGTACGCTGCCAGGAAGCCTAGGTCTTAATTGACCCCAGTCATGCCACTTATTCAGTATGTCATTAACTGTGGTTACACAGCTCTTCTAAACCTGAGCCAGGGCAGAGCCATGCAGGCTGGCACTCCCAGCTCCTTAACTCCTAGATACATAAACCTGATCCCAAAATACACCAAAATAGGGCTTAATAGGCAACACACACTTGGTAGCTGTTGTCGCATCTTCAATCTCTATTACTCGAAGTTTCTAATTAAAAATTCTATGTCAGAAAAGGGATCAGACAACGCCAGGAATGCAGAAATACAAGAGGAAGAGGAGACAACGCAGTACACAGAGAGAATCTGGACAAACAGCAGCGAACGCATAAAACGCAGAAATTAAGCAACAGCAAAGACAACGAAGAAATCATAGAGAATCATTAGAAAGAGGAGAAAGCGGTGATAACAGAGAGACTCAGAAGAGACAGCTGAGGACTCAGAAAACGCAGAAATTCAGGAGAAATTGGAGACAACGCTCCTACTAGAGAAAGAGACAAGAATCAGCAGGGAGAATATATAACGCAGAAATTTGGCAAAAAGGAAAACAACGAATAAAACGCAGAGCATCATGAGAAAGTAGAGAAAGCGCTGATAACAGAGAGAGGAAGAAGAAAGACTAGAGAACGCAGAAAATACAGAAATTCAGGAGAATGCGGAGACAACTCAGTAAACAGAGAGTGTGAGAGCAAACAAGAGAAAACACACAAAAAGCAGTAATAAATGAAAAACAGAAAACAAGGAAGGAAATGCAGAGCATCATGAGAAAGTGGAGAATGTGCTGATAAAACAGAGAGTCAGACAAGGGAACAGACAACACAAAAAAAGCAAAAATTCAAGAGCAAGCAGAGATAATGCAGTACACAGAGAGATCCTGGACAAACAGCAGGGAGAGCATAAAATGCAGAAATTAAGCAAAAGCAGAAGACATCATAGAGAATCATGAGAAAGAGGAGAACACGGTGATCACAGAGAGAGTAAGAAGAGACAGCCGAGGACTCAGAAAACAAAGAAATTCAGGAGAAATTGGAGACAACGCTTGTACTAGAGAAAGAGACAAGAAACAGCCCGGAGAGTACAAAACGCAGAAATTAAACAAAAACAGAAAACAACGAAGGAAACGCAGAGCATCAGGAGAAAGTGGAGAATGCGCTGATAACACAGAGAGTCAGAAAATGGATCAGACAACACAAAGAATGCAGAAATTCAAGAGGAAGCGAAGACAACGCAGTACACAGTGAGATCCTGGACAAACAGCAGTGAATGCATAAAATGGAGAAATTAAGCAAAACCAGAAGACAAAGAAGATATCATAGAGAATCATGAGAAGGAGGTGAACACGGTGATCACAGAGATAGTCAGAAGAGAGAGCCGAGGACCCAGAAAATGCAGAAATTCAGGAAAAATTGGAGGCAACGCTCATGCTAGAGAAAGAAACAAGAAACAGCACGGATAATATAAAACGCAGAAATTAAGCAAAAACAGAAGACAAAGAAGATATCAAGAGAATCATGAGAAAGAGGAGAAAGTGGTGATAACAGAGAAAGTCAGAATAGACATCCGAGGACTCAGAAAACGCAGATTGCAGGAGAATTTGGAGACAAGGCTCGTACTAGAGAAAGAGTCAAGAAACAGCACGGAGAGTATACAACGCAGAAATTAAGCAAAAACAGAAAACAACAAAGGAAATGCAGAGCATAATGGGAATATGGAGAATGCGCTGATAACACAGAGAGTCAGAAAAGGGATGAGACAACGAAAAGAACGCAGAAATTCAAGAGGAAGCGGAGACAACGCAGAACACAGTGTGAACCTTGACAAACAGTAGTGAATGCATAAAATGCAGAAATTAAGCAAAAGGAGAAAACAACGAAGGAAACGCAGAGCATCATGAGAACGTGGAGAAGGTGCTGATAACACAGGGAGTCAGAAAAGGGATGAGACAACGCAAAGAACGAAGAAATTCAAGAGGAAGCGGAGACAACACAGTACACAGAGAGAATCGGGACAAACAGCAGTGAATGCATAAAACGCAGAAATTAAGCAAAAGAAGAAGACAAAGAAGATATCGTAGAGACTCATGAGAAAGAGGAGAAAGCGGTGATAACAGAGACAGTCAGAAGAGACAGAAGGGGACTCAGAAAACACTGAAATTCAGAAGAAATTGGAGACAAAGCTTCTACTAGAAACAGAGACAAGAAAAAGAATGGAGAATATAAAATGCAGAAATTAAGCAAAAACAAAAAACAATTATGGAACACAGAACATCATCAGAAAGTGGAGAACGCGCTGATAACACAGAGAGTCAGAAGACGGAGCAGACAACGGAAAAAACACAGAAATTGAAGAGGAAGCGGACACAACGCAGTACACAGAGAGAATCGGGACAAACAGCAGGGAACGCATAAAACACAGAAATTCAGCAAAAGCAGAACAAAACACAGAAATCATAGATAATCATGAGAAAGAGGAGAATGCGGTGATAACAGAGAGAATCAGAATGGACAGCCGAGGACTCAGAAAAAGTAGAAATTCAGGAGAATTTGGACACAACGCTCCAAACAGAGAGAGAGACAAGAAACAGCAGGGAGAGTATAAAACGCAGTAATTAAGCAAAAACAAAAAACTATGAAGGAAACACAGAGCATCCTGAGAAAGTGGAGAACGCACTGATAAAAGAGAGAGTAAGGAGAAAGACCAGAGAACGCAGAAAATGCAGAAATTCAGGAGAATTCGGAGACAACGCAGTAAACAGAGAGTATCAGGGCAAACAACATAAAACGCAAAAAACGCAGGAATTAATGAAAAACAGAAAACAACTAAGTAAACGCATTGCATAATGAGAAAGTGGAGAACGCGCTGACAACACAGAGAGTGAGAATAGGGAGCAGACAATGCAAAAAACGCAGAAATTCAAGAGGAAGCGGAGACAACGCAGTACCCAGAGAGAATCGGGACAAACTGCAGGGAACGCATAAAATGCAGAAATTAAGCAACAGCAGAAGACAACGAAGACATCATAGATAATCATGAGAAAGAGGAGAATGCGGTGATAACAGAGAGAGTCAGAATGGACAGCCGAGGACTCAGAAAACGTAGAAATTCAGGAGAATTTGGACACAACGCTCCAAACAGAGAGAGAGACAAGAAACAACAGGGAGAGTATAAAAGGCAGAAATTAAGCAAAAACAGAAAACTATGAAGGAAACGCACAGCATCATGAGAAAGTGGAGAACGCGCTGATAACAGAGAGAGTATGGAGAAAGACAAGAGAACGCAGAAAATGCAGAAATTCAGGAGAATTCGGACACAACGCAGTAAACAGAGAGTATCAGGGCAAACAACAGAAAACGCAAAAAACGCAGGAATTAATGAAAAACAGAAAACTACGAAGGAAACGCAGAGCGTCATGAGAAAGTGGAGAACGCGCTGACAACACAGAGAGTCAGAAAAGGGAGCAGACAACGCAAAAAACGCAGAAATTCAAGAGGAAGCCGAGACTACGCACTACCCAGAGAGAATCAGGACAAACTGCCGGGAACGCATAAAACGCAGAAATTAAGCAACAGCAGAAGACAACGAAGACATCATAGATAATCATGAGAAAGAGGAGAATGCGGTGATAACAGAGAGAGTCAGAATGGACAGCCGAGGACTCAGAAAACGTAGAAATTCAGGAGAATTTGGACAAAACGCTCCAAACAGAGAGAGAGACAAGAAACAGCAGCAAGTATAAAACGCAGAAATTAAGGAAAAACAGAAAACTACGAAGGAGACGCAGAGCATCCTGAGAAAGTGGAGAACACGCTGATAACAGAGAGAGTAAGGAGAAAGACCAGAGAACGCAGAAAATGCAGATTCAGTAGAATTTGGAGACAACGCAGTAAACAGAGAGTATCAGGGCAAACAACAGAAAACGCAAATAAACGGAGGAATTAATGAAAAACAGAAAAAAACGAAGTAAACGCAGAGCATAATGAGAAAGTGGAGAACGCGCTGACGACACAGAGAGTCAGAAAAGGGAGCAGACAACGCAAAAAACGCAGAAATTCAAGAGGAAGCCGAGACTATGCAGTACCCAGAGAGAATCGGGACAAACTGCCGGGAACGCATAAAACGCAGAAATTAAGCCACAGGAGAAGACAACGAAGACATCATAGATAATCAAGAGAAAGAGGAGAATGTGGTGATAACACAGAGAGTCAGAATGGACAGCCGAGGACTCAGAAATGTAGAAATTCAGGAGAATTTGGACACAACGCTCCAAACAGAGAGAGAGACAAGAAACAGCAGGGAGAGTATAAAACGCAGAAATTAAGCAAAAACAGAAAACTACGAAGGAAACGCAGAGCATCCTGAGAAAGTGGAGAACGCGCTGATAACAGAGAGAGTAAGGAGAAAGACCAGAGAACGCAGAAAATGCAGAAATTCAGGAGAATTCGGACACAACGCAGTAAACAGAGAGTATCAGGGCAAACAACAGAAAACGCCAAAAACGCGGGAATTAATGAAAAACAGAAAACAACGAAATAAACGCAGAGCATAATGAGAAAGTGGAGAACGCGCTGACAACACAAAGAGTCAGAAAAGGGAGCAGACAACGCAAAGAACGCAGAAATTCAAGAGGAAGCGGAGACAACGCAGTACACAGAGGGAATCGGGACAAACTGCAGGGAACGCGTAAAACGCAGAAATTTAGCAACAGCAGGAGAAAACGTAGAAATCTTAGATAATCATGAGACAGAGGAGAATGCAGTGATAACCGAGAGAGGCAGAATTGACGCTCGAGGGCTCAGAAAATGTAGAAATTCAGGAGAATTTGGACACAACGCTCCAAACAGAGAAGGAGACAAGAAACAGCAGAGAGAGTGCAAAACGCAGAAATTAAGCAAAAACAGAAATCTACGAAGGAAGCGCAGAGCATCATGAGAAAGAGGAGAAAGCGCTGATAACAGAGAGAGTAAGGAGAAAGACCAGAGAACGCAGAAAATGCAGAAATTCAGGAGAATTCGAACACAACGCGGTAAACAGAGAGTATCAGGGCAAACAACAGAAAACGCAAAAAACGCGGGAATTAATGAAAAACAGAAAACAACGTAGTAAACGCAGAGCATAATGAGAAAGTGGAGAACGCGCTGACAACACAGAGAGTCAGAAAAGGGAGCAGACAACGCAAAGAACGCAGAAATTCAGGAGGAAGCGGAGACAACGCAGTACACAGAGGGAATCGGGACAAACTGCAGGGAACGTGTAAAATGCAGAAATTAAGCCACAGCAGGAGACAACGAAGAAATCTCAGATAATCATGAGAAAGAGGAGAATGCGGTGACAACAGAGAGAGTCAGAATGGACAGCCAAGGACTAAGAAAACGAAGAAATTCAGGAGAATTTGGACACAACGCTCCAAACAGAGAAGGAGACAAGAAACAGCAGGGAGAGCGTAAAACGCAGAAATTAAGCAAAAACAGAAGTCCACGAAGGAAACACAGAGCATCATGAGAAAGAGGAGAAAGCGCTGATAACAGAGAGAGTAAGGAGAAAGACCAGAGAACGCAGAAAATGCAGAAATTCAGGAGAATTCGGAGACAACGCAGTAAACAGAGAGTATCAGGGCAAACAACAGAAAACGCAAAAAACGCGGGAATTAATGAAAAACAGAAAACAACGTAGTAAACGCAGAGCATAATGAGAAAGTGGAGAACGCGCTGACAACACAGAGAGTCAGAAAAGGGAGCAGACAACGCAAAGAACGCAGAAATTCAAGAGGAAGCGGACACAACGCAGTACACAGAGGGAATCGGGACAAACTGCAGGGAACGTGTAAAATGCAGAAATTAAGCCACATCAGGAGATAACGAAGAAATCTCAGATAATCATGAGAAAGAGGAGAATGCGGTGACAACAGAGAGAGTCAGAATTGACAGCGGAGGACTCAGAAAACGTAGAAATTCAGGAGAATTTGGACGCAACGCTCCAAACAGAGAGAGAGACAAGAAACAACAGGGAGAGTATAAAAGGCAGAAATTAAGCAAAAACAGAAAACTATGAAGGAAACGCACAGCATCATGAGAAAGTGGAGAACGCGCTGATAACAGAGAGAGTATGGAGAAAGACAAGAGAACGCAGAAAATGCAGAAATTCAGGAGAATTCGGAGACAACGCAGTAAACAGAGAGTATCAGGGCAAACAACAGAAAACGCAAAAAACGCAGGAATTAATGAAAAACAGAAAACAACGACGTAAACGCAGAGCATAATGAGAAAGTGGAGAACGCGCTGACAACACAGAGAGTCAGAAAAGGGAGCAGACAACGCAAAAAACGCAGAAATTCAAGAGGAAGCCGAGACTACGCACTACCCAGAGAGAATCAGGACAAACTGCCGGGAACGCATAAAACGCAGCAATTAAGCCACAGGAGAAGACAACGAAGACATCATAGATAATCAAGAGAAAGAGGAGAATGTGGTGATAACACAGAGAGTCAGAATGGACAGCCGAGGACTCAGAAATGTAGAAATTCAGGAGAATTTGGACACAACGCTCCAAACAGAGAAGAAGGCAAGAAACAGCAGGGAGAGTGGAAAACGCAGAAATTAAGCAACAACAGAAAACTACGAAGAAAACGCAGAGCATCATGAGAAAGAGGAGAAAGCGATGATAACAGAGAAAGTAAGGAGAAAGACCAGAGAACGCAGAAAATGCAGAAATTCAGGAGAATTCGGACACAACGCGGTAAACAGAGAGTATCAGGGCAAACAAGAGAAAACGCAAAAAACGCGGGAATTAATGAAAATCAGAAAACAACGAAATAAACGCAGAGCATAATGAGAAAGTGGAGAATGCGCTGACAACACAGAGAGTCAGAAAAGGGAGCAGACAACGCAAAGAACGCAGAAATTCAAGAGGAAGCGGAGACAACGCAGTACCCAGAGGGAATCGGGACAAACTGCAGGGAACGCGTAAAACGCAGAAATTAAGCAACAGCAGGAGACAACGAAGAAATCTCAGATAATCATGAGAAAGAGGAGAATGCGGTGACAACAGAGAGAGTCAGAATGGACAGCCGAGGACTCAGAAAATGTAGAAATTCAGGAGAATTTGGACACAACGCTCCAAACAGAGAAGGAGACAAGAAACAGCAGGGAGAGTGTAAAACGCAGAAATTAAGCAAAAACAGAAATCTACGAAGGAAACGCAGAGCATCATGAGAAAGAGGAGAAAGCGCTGATAACAGAGAGAGTAAGGAGAAAGACCAGAGAACGCAGAAAATGCAGAAATTCAGGAGAATTCGGACACAACGCAGTAAACAGAGAGTATCAGGGCAAACAACAGAAAATGCAAAAAAACGCGGGAATTAATGAAAAACAGAAAAAAACGAAGTAAACGCCGAGCATAATACGAAAGTGGAGAATGCGCTGACAACACAGAGAGTCAGAAAAGGGAGCAGACAACACAAAGAACGCAGAAATTCAAGAGGAAGTTGAGACAACGCAGTACACAGAGGGAATCGGGACAAACAGCAGGGAAAGGGTAAAACGCAGAAATTAAGCAACAGCAGGAGACAACGTAGAAATCTTAGATAATCATGAGAAAGAGGAGAATGCGGTGATAACCGAGAGAGGCAGAATTGACAGCCGAGGACTCCGAAAACGTAGAAATTCAGGAGAATTTGGACACAACGCTCCAAACAGAGAAGGAGACAAGAAACAGCAGGGATTGTGTAAAACGCAGAAATTAAGCAAAAACAGAAATCTACGAAGGAAACGCAAAGCATCATGAGAAAGAGGAGAAAGCGCTGATAACAGAGAGAGTAAGGAGAAAGACCAGAGAACGCAGAAAATGCAGAAATTCAGGAGAATTCGGACACAACGCAGTAAACAGAGAGTATCAGGGCAAACAACAGAAAACGCAGAAAAAGCTGGAATTAAATAAAAACAGAATACAGCGAAGTAAACGCAGAGCATAATGAGAAAGTGGAGAACGCGCTGACAACACAGAGAGTCAGAAAAGGGAGCAGACAACGCAAAGAACGCAGAAATTAAAGAGAAAGCGGAGACAACGCAGTACACAGAGGGAATCGGGACAAACTGCAGGGAACGCGTAAAACGCAGAAATTAAGCAACAGCAGGAGACAACGAAGAAATCATAGATAATCATGAGAAACAGGAGAATGCGGTGATAACCGAGAGAGGCAGAATTGACAGCCGAGGACTCAGAAAACGTACAAATTCAGGAGAATTTGGACACAACGCTCCAAACAGAGAAGGAGACAAGAAACAGCAGGGAGAGCGTAAAATGCAGAAATTAAGCAAAAGCAGAAATCTACGAAGGAAACGCAGAGCATCATGAGAAAGAGGAGAAAGCGCTGATAACAGAGAGAGTAAGGAGAAAGACCAGAGAACGCAGAAAATGCAGAAATTCAGGAGAATTCGGACACAACGCAGTAAACAGAGAGTATCAGGGCAAACAACAGAAAACGCAAAAACCACGGGAATTAATGAAAAACAGAAAACAACAAAGTAAACGCAGAGCATAATGAGAAAGTGGAGAACGCGCTGACAACACAGAGAGTCAGAAAAGGGAGCAGACAACGCAAAGAACACAGAAATTCAAGAGGAAGCGGAGAAAACGCAGAACACAGAGGGAATCGGGACAAAATGCAGGGAACGCGTAAAACGTAGAAATTAAGCAACAGCAGGAGACAACGTAGAAATCTTAGATAATCATGAGAAAGAGGAGAATGCGGTGATAACCGAGAGAGGCAGAATGGACAGCCGAGGACTCAGAAAATGTAGAAATTCAGGACAATTTGGACACAACGCTCCAAACAGACAAGGAGACAAGAAACAGCAGGGAGACTGTAAAACGCAGAAATTAAGCAAAAACAGAAATCTACGAAGGAAACGCAGAGCATCATGAGAAAGAGGAGAAAGCGCTGATAACAGAGAGAGTAAGGAGAAAGACCAGAGAACGCAGAAAATGCAGAAATTCAGGAGAATTCGGACACAACGCAGTAAACAGAGAGTATCAGGGCAAACAACAGAAAATGCAAAAAACGCGGGAATTAATGAAAAACAGAAAACAACGTAGTAAACGCAGAGCATAATGAGAAAGTGGAGAACGCGCTGACAACACAGAGAGT
Source organism: Tadarida brasiliensis (assembly GCA_030848825.1). Lineage (NCBI taxonomy): Eukaryota > Metazoa > Chordata > Mammalia > Chiroptera > Molossidae > Tadarida > Tadarida brasiliensis. The sequence continues at coordinate 96,913 of JAUMIU010000058.1, read as the reverse complement.
CAGAAAAGGGAGCAGACAACGCAAAGAACGCAGAAATTCAGGAGGAAGCGGAGACAACGCAGTACACAGAGGGAATCGGGACAAACTGCAGGGAACGTGTAAAATGCAGAAATTAAGCCACAGCAGGAGACAACGAAGAAATCTCAGATAATCATGAGAAAGAGGAGAATGCGGTGACAACAGAGAGAGTCAGAATGGACAGCCGAGGACTAAGAAAACGTAGAAATTCAGGAGAATTTGGACACAACGCTCCAAACAGAGAAGGAGACAAGAAACAGCAGGGAGAGCGTAAAACGCAGAAATTAAGCAAAAACAGAAATCCACGAAGGAAACACAGAGCATATTGAGAAAGAGGAGAAAGCGCTGATAACAGAGAGAGTAAGGAGAAAGACCATAGAACGCAGAAAATGCAGAAATTCAGGAGAATTCGGACACAACGCGGTAAACAGAGAGTATCAGGGCAAACAACAGAAAACGCAAAAAACGCGGGAATTAATGAAAAACAGAAAACAACGTAGTAAACGCAGAGCATAATGAGAAAGTGGAGAACGCGCTGACAACACAGAGAGTCAGAAAAGGGAGCAGACAACGCAAAGAACGCAGAAATTCAAGAGAAGCGGACACAACGCAGTACACAGAGGGAATTGGGACAAACTGCAGGGAAGGTGTAAAATGCAGAAATTAAGCCACAGCAGGAGACAACGAAGAAATCTCAGATAATCATGAGAAAGAGGAGAATGCGGTGACAACAGAGAGAGTCAGAATTGACAGCCGAGGACTCAGAAAACGTAGAAATTCAGGAGAATTTGGACACAACGCTCCAAAGAGAGAAGGAGACAAGAAACAGCAGGGAGAGTGTAAAACGCAGAAATTAAACAACAACAGAAATCTACGAAGGAAGCGCAGAGCATCATGAGAAAGAGGAGAAAGCGCTGATAACAGAGAGAGTAAGGAGAAAGACCAGAGAACGGAGAAAATGCAGAAATTCAGGAGAATTCGGACACAACGCAGTAAACAGAGAGTATCAGGGCAAACAACAGAAAACGCAAAAAACGCGGGAATTAATGAAAAAAGAAAACAACGAAGTAAACGCAAAGCATAATGAGACAGTGGAGAACACGCTGACAACACAGAGAGTCAGAAAACGGAGCAGACAACGCAAAGAACGCAGAAATTCAGGAGGAAGCGGAGAAAACGCACTACACAGAAGGAATCGGGACAAACTGCAGGGAACGTGTAAAATGCAGAAATTAAGCCACAGCAGGAGACAACGAAGAAATCTCAGATAATCATGAGAAAGAGGAGAATGCGGTGACAACAGAGAGAGTCAGAATGGACAGCCGAGGACTCAGAAAATGTAGAAATTCAGGAGAATTTGGACACAACGCTCCAAACAGAGAAGGAGACAAGAAACAGCAGGGAGAGTGTAAAACGCAGAAATTAAGCAAAAACAGAAATCTACGAAGGAAACGCAGAGCATCATGAGAAAGAGGAGAAAGCGCTGATAACAGAGAGAGTAAGGAGAAAGACCAGAGAACGCAGAAAATGCAGAAATTCAGGAGAATTCGGACACAACGCAGTAAACAGAGAGTATCAGGGCAAACAACAGAAAACGCAAAAAAACGCGGGAATTAATGAAAAACAGAAAAAAACGAAGTAAACGCCGAGCATAATACGAAAGTGGAGAATGCGCTGACAACACAGAGAGTCAGAAAAGGGAGCAGACAACACAAAGAACGCAGAAATTCAAGAGGAAGTTGAGACAACGCAGTACACAGAGGGAATCGGGACAAACAGCAGGGAAAGGGTAAAACGCAGAAATTAAGCAACAGCAGGAGACAACGTAGAAATCTTAGATAATCATGAGAAAGAGGAGAATGCGGTGATAACCGAGAGAGGCAGAATTGACAGCCGAGGACTCCGAAAACGTAGAAATTCAGGAGAATTTGGACACAACGCTCCAAACAGAGAAGGAGACAAGAAACAGCAGGGATTGTGTAAAACGCAGAAATTAAGCAAAAACAGAAATCTACGAAGGAAACGCAAAGCATCATGAGAAAGAGGAGAAAGCGCTGATAACAGAGAGAGTAAGGAGAAAGACCAGAGAACGCAGAAAATGCAGAAATTCAGGAGAATTCGGACACAACGCAGTAAACAGAGAGTATCAGGGCAAACAACAGAAAACGCAGAAAAAGCTGGAATTAAATAAAAACAGAATACAGCGAAGTAAACGCAGAGCATAATGAGAAAGTGGAGAACGCGCTGACAACACAGAGAGTCAGAAAAGGGAGCAGACAACGCAAAGAACGCAGAAATTAAAGAGAAAGCGGAGACAACGCAGTACACAGAGGGAATCGGGACAAACTGCAGGGAACGCGTAAAACGCAGAAATTAAGCAACAGCAGGAGACAACGAAGAAATCATAGGTAATCATGAGAAACAGGAGAATGCGGTGATAACCGAGAGAGGCAGAATTGACAGCCGAGGACTCAGAAAACGTACAAATTCAGGAGAATTTGGACACAACGCTCCAAACAGAGAAGGAGACAAGAAACAGCAGGGAGAGCGTAAAATGCAGAAATTAAGCAAAAGCAGAAATCTACGAAGGAAACGCAGAGCATCATGAGAAAGAGGAGAAAGCGCTGATAACAGAGAGAGTAAGGAGAAAGACCAGAGAACGCAGAAAATGCAGAAATTCAGGAGAATTCGGACACAACGCAGTAAACAGAGAGTATCAGGGCAAACAACAGAAAACGCAAAAACCACGGGAATTAATGAAAAACAGAAAACAACGAAGTAAACGCAGAGCATAATGAGAAAGTGGAGAACGCGCTGACAACACAGAGAGTCAGAAAAGGGAGCAGACAACGCAAAGAACACAGAAATTCAAGAGGAAGCGGAAAAAACGCAGAACACAGAGGGAATCGGGACAAAATGCAGGGAACGCGTAAAACGCAGAAATTAAGCAACAGCAGGAGACAACGTAGAAATCTTAGATAATCATGAGAAAGAGGAGAATGCGGTGATAACCGAGAGAGGCAGAATGGACAGCCGAGGACTCAGAAAATGTAGAAATTCAGGACAATTTGGACACAACGCTCCAAACAGAGAAGGAGACAAGAAACAGCAGGGAGAGTGTAAAACGCAGAAATTAAGCAAAAACAGAAATCTACGAAGGAAACGCAGAGCATCATGAGAAAGAGGAGAAAGCGCTGATAACAGAGAGAGTAAGGAGAAAGACCAGAGAACGCAGAAAATGCAGAAATTCAGGAGAATTCGGACACAACGCAGTAAACAGAGAGTATCAGGGCAAACAACAGAAAATGCAAAAAACGCGGGAATTAATGAAAAACAGAAAACAACGTAGTAAACGCAGAGCATAATGAGAAAGTGGAGAACGCGCTGACAACACAGAGAGTCAGAAAAGGGAGCAGACAACGCAAAGAACGCAGAAATTCAGGAGGAAGCGGAGACAACGCAGTACACAGAGGGAATCGGGACAAACTGCAGGGAACGTGTAAAATGCAGAAATTAATCCACAGCAGGAGACAACGAAGAAATCTCAGATAATCATGAGAAAGAGGAGAATGCGGTGACAACAGAGAGAGTCAGAATGGACAGCCGAGGACTAAGAAAACGTAGAAATTCAGGAGAATTTGGACACAACGCTCCAAACAGAGAAGGAGACAAGAAACAGCAGGGAGAGCGTAAAACGCAGAAATTAAGCAAAAACAGAAATCCACGAAGGAAACACAGAGCATATTGAGAAAGAGGAGAAAGCGCTGATAACAGAGAGAGTAAGGAGAAAGACCATAGAACGCAGAAAATGCAGAAATTCAGGAGAATTCGGACACAACGCGGTAAACAGAGAGTATCAGGGCAAACAACAGAAAACGCAAAAAACGCGGGAATTAATGAAAAACAGAAAACAACGTAGTAAACGCAGAGCATAATGAGAAAGTGGAGAACACGCTGACAACACAGAGAGTCAGAAAAGGGAGCAGACAACGCAAAGAACGCAGAAATTCAAGAGAAGCGGACACAACGCAGTACACAGAGGGAATTGGGACAAACTGCAGGGAAGGTGTAAAATGCAGAAATTAAGCCACAGCAGGAGACAACGAAGAAATCTCAGATAATCATGAGAAAGAGGAGAATGCGGTGACAACAGAGAGAGTCAGAATTGACAGCCGAGGACTCAGAAAACGTAGAAATTCAGGAGAATTTGGACACAACGCTCCAAAGAGAGAAGGAGACAAGAAACAGCAGGGAGAGTGTAAAACGCAGAAATTAAACAACAACAGAAATCTACGAAGGAAGCGCAGAGCATCATGAGAAAGAGGAGAAAGCGCTGATAACAGAGAGAGTAAGGAGAAAGACCAGAGAACGCAGAAAATGCAGAAATTCAGGAGAATTCGGACACAACGCAGTAAACAGAGAGTATCAGGGCAAACAACAGAAAACGCAAAAAACGCGGGAATTAATGAAAAAAGAAAACAACGAAGTAAACGCAAAGCATAATGAGACAGTGGAGAACACGCTGACAACACAGAGAGTCGGAAAAGGGAGCAGACAACGCAAAGAACGCAGAAATTCAAGAGGAAGCGGAGACAACGCAGTACACAGAGGGAATAGGGACAAACTGCAGGGAACGCGAAAAACGGAGAAATTAAGGAACAGCAGGGGGCATCGCAGAAATCTTAGATATTCATGAGAAAGGGGAGAATGCAGTGATAACCCAGAGAGGCAGAATTGACAGCCGAAGACTCAGAAAACGTAGAAATTCAGGAGAATTTGGACAAAACGCTCCAAACAGAGAAGGAGACAAGAAACAGCAGGGAGAGTGTAAAACGCAGAAATTAAACAACAACAGAAATCTACGAAGGAAGCGCAGAGCATCATGAGAAAGAGGAGAAAGCGCTGATAACAGAGAGAGTAAGGAGAAAGACCAGAGAACGGAGAAAATGCAGAAATTCAGGAGAATTCGGACACAACGCAGTAAACAGAGAGTATCAGGGCAAACAACAGAAAACGCAAAAAACGCGGGAATTAATGAAAAAAGAAAACAACGAAGTAAACGCAAAGCATAATGAGACAGTGGAGAACACGCTGACAACACAGAGAGTCAGAAAACGGAGCAGACAACGCAAAGAACGCAGAAATTCAGGAGGAAGCGGAGAAAACGCAGTACACAGAAGGAATCGGGACAAACTGCAGGGAACGTGTAAAATGCAGAAATTAAGCCACAGCAGGAGACAACGAAGAAATCTCAGATAATCATGAGAAAGAGGAGAATGCGGTGACAACAGAGAGAGTCAGAATGGACAGCCGAGGACTCAGAAAATGTAGAAATTCAGGAGAATTTGGACACAACGCTCCAAACAGAGAAGGAGACAAGAAACAGCAGGGAGAGTGTAAAACGCAGAAATTAAGCAAAAACAGAAATCTACGAAGGAAACGCAGAGCATCATGAGAAAGAGGAGAAAGCGCTGATAACAGAGAGAGTAAGGAGAAAGACCAGAGAACGCAGAAAATGCAGAAATTCAGGAGAATTCGGACACAACGCAGTAAACAGAGAGTATCAGGGCAAACAACAGAAAATGCAAAAAAACGCGGGAATTAATGAAAAACAGAAAAAAACGAAGTAAACGCCGAGCATAATACGAAAGTGGAGAATGCGCTGACAACACAGAGAGTCAGAAAAGGGAGCAGACAACACAAAGAACGCAGAAATTCAAGAGGAAGTTGAGACAACGCAGTACACAGAGGGAATCGGGACAAACTGCAGGGAACGCGTAAAACGCAGAAATTAAGCAACAGCAGGAGACAACGTAGAAATCTTAGATAATCATGAGAAAGAGGAGAATGCGGTGATAACCGAGAGAGGCAGAATTGACAGCCGAGGACTCCGAAAACGTAGAAATTCAGGAGAATTTGGACACAACGCTCCAAACAGAGAAGGAGACAAGAAACAGCAGGGATTGTGTAAAACGCAGAAATTAAGCAAAAACAGAAATCTACGAAGGAAACGCAAAGCATCATGAGAAAGAGGAGAAAGCGCTGATAACAGAGAGAGTAAGGAGAAAGACCAGAGAACGCAGAAAATGCAGAAATTCAGGAGAATTCGGACACAACGCAGTAAACAGAGAGTATCAGGGCAAACAACAGAAAACGCAGAAAACGCGGGAATTAAATAAAAACAGAATACAGCGAAGTAAACGCAGAGCATAATGAGAAAGTGGAGAACGCGCTGACAACACAGAGAGTCAGAAAAGGGAGCAGACAACGCAAAGAACGCAGAAATTAAAGAGAAAGCGGAGACAACGCAGTACACAGAGGGAATCGGGACAAACTGCAGGGAACGCGTAAAACGCAGAAATTAAGCAACAGCAGGAGACAACGAAGAAATCATAGATAATCATGAGAAACAGGAGAATGCGGTGATAACCGAGAGAGGCAGAATTGACAGCCGAGGACTCAGAAAACGTACAAATTCAGGAGAATTTGGACACAACGCTCCAAACAGAGAAGGAGACAAGAAACAGCAGGGAGAGCGTAAAATGCAGAAATTAAGCAAAAGCAGAAATCTACGAAGGAAACGCAGAGCATCATGAGAAAGAGGAGAAAGCGCTGATAACAGAGAGAGTAAGGAGAAAGACCAGAGAACGCAGAAAATGCAGAAATTCAGGAGAATTCGGACACAACGCAGTAAACAGAGAGTATCAGGGCAAACAACAGAAAACGCAAAAACCACGGGAATTAATGAAAAACAGAAAACAACGAAGTAAACGCAGAGCATAATGAGAAAGTGGAGAACGCGCTGACAACACAGAGAGTCAGAAAAGGGAGCAGACAACGCAAAGAACACAGAAATTCAAGAGGAAGCGGAGAAAACGCAGAACACAGAGGGAATCGGGACAAAATGCAGGGAACGCGTAAAACGCAGAAATTAAGCAACAGCAGGAGACAACGTAGAAATCTTAGATAATCACGAGAAAGAGGAGAATGCGGTGATAACCGAGAGAGGCAGAATGGACAGCCGAGGACTCAGAAAATGTAGAAATTCAGGACAATTTGGACACAACGCTCCAAACAGAGAAGGAGACAAGAAACAGCAGGGAGAGTGTAAAACGCAGAAATTAAGCAAAAACAGAAATCTACGAAGGAAACGCAGAGCATCATGAGAAAGAGGAGAAAGCGCTGATAACAGAGAGAGTAAGGAGAAAGACCAGAGAACGCAGAAAATGCAGAAATTCAGGAGAATTCGGACACAACGCAGTAAACAGAGAGTATCAGGGCAAACAACAGAAAACGCAAAAAACGCGGGAATTAATGAAAAACAGAAAACAACGAAGTAAACGCAGAGCATAATGAGAAAGTGGAGAACGCGCTGACAACACAGAGAGTCAGAAAAGGGAGCAGACAACGCAAAGAACGCAGAAATTCAAGAGGAAGCGGAGACAACGCAGTACACAGAGGGAATCGGGACAAACTGCAGGGAACGTGTAAAATGCAGAAATTAAGCCACAGCAGGAGACAACGAAGAAATCTCAGATAATCATGAGAAAGAGGAGAATGCGGTGACAACAGAGAGAGTCAGAATGGACAGCCGAGGACTAAGAAAACGTAGAAATTCAGGAGAATTTGGACACAACGCTCCAAACAGAGAAGGAGACAAGAAACAGCAGGGAGAGCGTAAAACGCAGAAATTAAGCAAAAACAGAAATCCACGAAGGAAACACAGAGCATATTGAGAAAGAGGAGAAAGCGCTGATAACAGAGAGAGTAAGGAGAAAGACCAGAGAACGCAGAAAATGCAGAAATTCAGGAGAATTCGGACACAACGCGGTAAACAGAGAGTATCAGGGCAAACAACAGAAAACGCAAAAAACGCGGGAATTAATGAAAAACAGAAAACAACGTAGTAAACGCAGAGCATAATGAGAAAGTGGAGAACACGCTGACAACACAGAGAGTCAGAAAAGGGAGCAGACAACGCAAAGAACGCAGAAATTCAAGAGAAGCGGACACAACGCAGTACACAGAGGGAATTGGGACAAACTGCAGGGAAGGTGTAAAATGCAGAAATTAAGCCACAGCAGGAGACAACGAAGAAATCTCAGATAATCATGAGAAAGAGGAGAATGCGGTGACAACAGAGAGAGTCAGAATTGACAGCCGAGGACTCAGAAAACGTAGAAATTCAGGAGAATTTGGACACAACGCTCCAAAGAGAGAAGGAGACAAGAAACAGCATGGAGAGTGTAAAACGCAGAAATTAAACAACAACAGAAATCTACGAAGGAAGCGCAGAGCATCATGAGAAAGAGGAGAAAGCGCTGATAACAGAGAGAGTAAGGAGAAAGACCAGAGAACGCAGAAAATGCAGAAATTCAGGAGAATTCGGACACAACGCAGTAAACAGAGAGTATCAGGGCAAACAACAGAAAACGCAAAAAACGCGGGAATTAATGAAAAAAGAAAACAACGAAGTAAACGCAAAGCATAATGAGACAGTGGAGAACACGCTGACAACACAGAGAGTCGGAAAAGGGAGCAGACAACGCAAAGAACGCAGAAATTCAAGAGGAAGCGGAGACAACGCAGTACACAGAGGGAATAGGGACAAACTGCAGGGAACGCGAAAAACGGAGAAATTAAGGAACAGCAGGGGGCATCGCAGAAATCTTAGATATTCATGAGAAAGGGGAGAATGCAGTGATAACCCAGAGAGGCAGAATTGACAGCCGAAGACTCAGAAAACGTAGAAATTCAGGAGAATTTGGACAAAACGCTCCAAACAGAGAAGGAGACAAGAAACAGCAGGGAGAGCGTAAAACGCAGAAATTAAGCAAAAACAGAAATCCACGAAGGAAACACAGAGCATATTGAGAAAGAGGAGAAAGCGCTGATAACAGAGAGAGTAAGGAGAAAGACCAGAGAACGCAGAAAATGCAGAAATTCAGGAGAATTCGGACACAACGCGGTAAACAGAGAGTATCAGGGCAAACAACAGAAAACGCAAAAAACGCGGGAATTAATGAAAAACAGAAAACAACGTAGTAAACGCAGAGCATAATGAGAAAGTGGAGAACGCGCTGACAACACAGAGAGTCAGAAAAGGGAGCAGACAACGCAAAGAACGCAGAAATTCAAGAGAAGCGGACACAACGCAGTACACAGAGGGAATCGGGACAAACTGCAGGGAACGTGTAAAATGCAGAAATTAAGCCACAGCAGGAGACAACGAAGAAATCTCAGATAATCATGAGAAAGAGGAGAATGCGGTGATAACCGAGAGAGGCAGAATTGACAGCCGAGGACTCAGAAAACATAGAAACTCAGGAGAATTTGGACACAACGCTCCAAACAGAGAAAGAGACAAGAAACAGCAGGGAGAGTGTAAAACGCAGAAATTAAGCAACAACAGAAATCTACGAAGGAAGCGCAGTGCATCATGAGGAAGAGGAGAAAGCGCTGATAACAGAGAGTAAGGAGAAAGACCAGAGAACGCAGAAAATGCAGAAATTCAGGAGAATTCGGACACAACGCGGTAAACAGAGAGTATCAGGGCAAACAACAGAAAACGCAAAAAACGTGGGAATTAATGAAAAACAGAAAACAACGTAGTAAACGCAGAGCATAATGAGAAAGTGGAGAACGCGCTGACAACACAGAGAGTCAGAAAACGGAGCAGACAACGCAAAGAACGCAGAAATTCAGGAGGAAGCGGAGACAACGCAGTACACAGAAGGAATCGGGACAAACTGCAGGGAACGTGTAAAATGCAGAAATTAAGCCACAGCAGGAGACAACGAACAAATCTCAGATAATCATGAGAAAGAGGAGAATGCGGTGACAACAGAGAGAGGCAGAATGGACAGCCGAGGACTCAGAAAATGTAGAAATTCAGGAGAATTTGGACACAACGCTCCAAACAGAGAAGGAGACAAGAAACAGTAGGGAGAGTGTAAAACGCAGAAATTAAGCAAAAACAGAAATCTACGAAGGAAACGCAGAGCATCATGAGAAAGAGGAGAAAGCGCTGATAACAGAGAGAGTAAGGAGAAAGACCAGAGAACGCAGAAAATGCAGAAATTCAAGAGAATTCGGACACAACGCAGTAAACAGAGAGTATCAGGGCAAACAACAGAAAATGCAAAAAACGCGGGAATTAATGAAAAACAGAAAAAAACGTAGTAAACGCAGAGCATAATGAGAAAGTGGAGAACGCGCTGACAACACAGAGAGTCAGAAAAGGGAGCAGACAACGCAAAGAACGCAGAAATTCAGGAGGAAGCGGAGACAACGCAGTACACAGAGGGAATCGGGACAAACTGCAGGGAACGTGTAAAATGCAGAAATTAAGCCACAGCAGGAGACAACGAAGAAATCTCAGATAATCATGAGAAAGAGGAGAATGCGGTGACAACAGAGAGAGTCAGAATGGACAGCCGAGGACTAAGAAAACGTAGACATTCAGGAGAATTTGGACACAACGCTCCAAACAGAGAAGGAGACAAGAAACAGCAGGGAGAGTGTAAAACGCAGAAATTAAGCAAAAACAGAAAACTACGAAGGCAACGCAGAGCATCATGAGAAAGAGGAGAAAGCGCTGATAACAGAGAGAGTAAGGAGAAAGACCAGAGAACGCAGAAAATGCAGAAATTCAGGAGAATTCGGACACAACGCAGTAAACAGAGAGTATCAGGGCAAACAACAGAAAACGCAAAAAACGCGGGAATTAATGAAAAACAGAAAACAACGAAGTAATCGCAGGCCATAATGAGAAAGTGGAGAACGCGCTGACAACACAGAGAGTCAGAAAAGGGAGCAGACGACGCAAAGAACGCAGAAATTCAAGAGGAAGCGGAGGCAACGCAGTACACAGAGGGAATCGGGACAAACTGCAGGGAACGCGTAAAACGCAGAAATTAAGCAACAGCAGGAGACATCGCAGAAATCTTAGACATTCATGAGAAAGAGGAGAATGCGGTGATAACCGAGAGAGGCAGAATTGACAGCCGAGGACTCAGAAAACGTAGAAATTCAGGAGAATTTGGACACAACGCTCCAAACAGAGAAGGAGACAAGAAACAGCAGGGAGAGTGTAAAACGCAGAAATTAAGCAAAAACAGAAAACTACGAAGGCAACGCAGAGCATCATGAGAAAGAGGAGAAAGCGCTGATAACAGAGAGAGTAAGGAGAAAGACCAGAGAACGCAGAAAATGCAGAAATTCAGGAGAATTCGGACACAACGCAGTAAACAGAGAGTATCAGGGCAAACAACAGAAAACGCAAAAAACGCGGGAATTAATGAAAAACAGAAAACAACGAAGTAATCGCAGGCCATAATGAGAAAGTGGAGAACGCGCTGACAACACAGAGAGTCAGAAAAGGGAGCAGACGACGCAAAGAACGCAGAAATTCAAGAGGAAGCGGAGACAACGCAGTACACAGAGGGAATCGGGACAAACTGCAGGGAACGCGTAAAACGCAGAAATTAAGCAACAGCAGGAGACATCGCAGAAATCTTAGATATTCATGAGAAAGAGGAGAATGCGGTGATAACGGAGAGAGGCAGAATTGACAGCCGAGGACTCAGAAAACGTAGAAATTCAGGAGAATTTGGACACAACGCTCCAAACAGAGAAGGAGACAAGAAACAGCAGGGAGAGTGTAAAACGCAGAAATTAAGCAAAAACAGAAAACTACGAAGGCAACGCAGAGCATCATGAGAAAGAGGAGAAAGCGCTGATAACAGAGAGAGTAAGGAGAAAGACCAGAGAACGCAGAAAATGCAGAAATTCAGGAGAATTCGGACACAACGCAGTAAACAGAGAGTATCAGGGCAAACAACAGAAAACGCAAAAAACGCAGGAATTAATGAAAAACAGAAAACAACGAAGTAATCGCAGGCCATAATGAGAAAGTGGAGAACGCGCTGACAACACAGAGAGTCAGAAAAGGGAGCAGACGACGCAAAGAACGCAGAAATTCAAGAGGAAGCGGAGACAACGCAGTACACAGAGGGAATCGGGACAAACTGCAGGGAACGCGTAAAACGCAGAAATTAAGCAACAGCAGGAGACATCGCAGAAATCTTAGATATTCATGAGAAAGAGGAGAATGCGGTGATAACCGAGAGAGGCAGAATTGACAGCCGAGGACTCAGAAAACGTAGAAATTCAGGAGAATTTGGACACAACGCTCCAAACAGAGAAGGAGACAAGAAACAGCAGGGAGAGTGTAAAACGCAGAAATTAAGCAAAAACAGAAAACTACGAAGGCAACGCAGAGCATCATGAGAAAGAGGAGAAAGCGCTGATAACAGAGAGAGTAAGGAGAAAGACCAGAGAACGCAGAAAATGCAGAAATTCAGGAGAATTCGGACACAACGCAGTAAACAGAGAGTATCAGGGCAAACAACAGAAAACGCAAAAAACGCGGGAATTAATGAAAAACAGAAAACAACGAAGTAATCGCAGGCCATAATGAGAAAGTGGAGAACGCGCTGACAACACAGAGAGTCAGAAAAGGGAGCAGACGACGCAAAGAACGCAGAAATTCAAGAGGAAGCGGAGACAACGCAGTACACAGAGGGAATCGGGACAAACTGCAGGGAACGCGAAAAACGCAGAAATTAAGCAACAGCAGGAGACATCGCAGAAATCTTAGATATTCATGAGAAAGAGGAGAATGCGGTGATAACCGAGAGAGGCAGAATTGACAGCCGAGGACTCAGAAAACGTAGAAATTCAGGAGAATTTGGACACAACGCTCCAAACAGAGAAGGAGACAAGAAACAGCAGGGAGAGTGTAAAACGCAGAAATTAAGCAAAAACAGAAAACTACGAAGGCAACGCAGAGCATCATGAGACAGAGGAGAAAGCGCTGATAACAGAGAGAGTAAGGAGAAAGACCAGAGAACGCAGAAAATGCAGAAATTCAGGAGAATTCGGACACAACGCAGTAAACAGAGAGTATCAGGGCAAACAACAGAAAACGCAAAAAACGCGGGAATTAATGAAAAACAGAAAACAACGAAGTAATCGCAGGCCATAATGAGAAAGTGGAGAACGCGCTGACAACACAGAGAGTCAGAAAAGGGAGCAGACGACGCAAAGAACGCAGAAATTCAAGAGGAAGCGGAGGCAACGCAGTACACAGAGGGAATCGGGACAAACTGCAGGGAACGCGTAAAACGCAGAAATTAAGCAACAGCAGGAGACATCGCAGAAATCTTAGATATTCATGAGAAAGAGGAGAATGCGGTGATAACCGAGAGAGGCAGAATTGACAGCCGAGGACTCAGAAAACGTAGAAATTCAGGAGAATTTGGACACAACGCTCCAAACAGAGAAGGAGACAAGAAACAGCAGGGAGAGTGTAAAACGCAGAAATTAAGCAAAAACAGAAAACTACGAAGGCAACGCAGAGCATCATGAGAAAGAGGAGAAAGCGCTGATAACAGAGAGAGTAAGGAGAAAGACCAGAGAACGCAGAAAATGCAGAAATTCAGGAGAATTCGGACACAACGCAGTAAACAGAGAGTATCAGGGCAAACAACAGAAAACGCAAAAAACGCGGGAATTAATGAAAAACAGAAAACAACGAAGTAATCGCAGGCCATAATGAGAAAGTGGAGAACGCGCTGACAACACAGAGAGTCAGAAAAGGGAGCAGACGACGCAAAGAACGCAGAAATTCAAGAGGAAGCGGAGACAACGCAGTACACAGAGGGAATCGGGACAAACTGCAGGGAACGCGAAAAACGCAGAAATTAAGCAACAGCAGGGGACATCGCAGAAATCTTAGATATTCATGAGAAAGGGGAGAATGCAGTGATAACCGAGAGAGGCAGAATTGACAGCCGAAGACTCAGAAAACGTAGAAATTCAGGAGAATTTGGACACAACGCTCCAAACAGAGAAGGAGACAAGAAACAGCAGGGAGAGTGTAAAACGCAGAAATTAAGCAAAAACAGAAAACTACGAAGGCAACGCAGAGCATCATGAGAAAGAGGAGAAAGCGCTGATAACAGAGAGAGTAAGGAGAAAGACCAGAGAACGCAGAAAATGCAGAAATTCAGGAGAATTCGGACACAACGCAGTAAACAGAGAGTATCAGGGCAAACAACAGAAAACGCAAAAAACGCGGGAATTAATGAAAAACAGAAAACAACGAAGTAATCGCAGGCCATAATGAGAAAGTGGAGAACGCGCTGACAACACAGAGAGTCAGAAAAGGGAGCAGACGACGCAAAGAACGCAGAAATTCAAGAGGAAGCGGAGACAACGCAGTACACAGAGGGAATCGGGACAAACTGCAGGGAACGCGAAAAACGCAGAAATTAAGCAACAGCAGGAGACATCGCAGAAATCTTAGATATTCATGAGAAAGAGGAGAATGCGGTGATAACCGAGAGAGGCAGAATTGACAGCCGAGGTCTCAGAAAACTTAGAAATTCAGGAGAATTTGGACACAACGCTCCAAACAGAGAAGGAGACAAGAAACAGCAGGGAGAGTGTAAAACGCAGAAATTAAGCAAAAACAGAAAACTACGAAGGCAACGCAGAGCATCATGAGAAAGAGGAGAAAGCGTTGATAAAAGAGAGAGTAAGGAGAAAGACCAGAGAACGCAGAAAATGCAGAAATTCAGGAGAATTCGGACACAACGCAGTAAACAGAGAGTATCAGGGCAAACAACAGAAAACGCAAAAAACGCGGGAATTAATGAAAAACAGAAAACAACGAAGTAATCGCAGGCCATAATGAGAAAGTGGAGAACGCGCTGACAACACAGAGAGTCAGAAAAGGGAGCAGACGACGCAAAGAACGCAGAAATTCAAGAGGAAGCGGAGGCAACGCAGTACACAGAGGGAATCGGGACAAACTGCAGGGAACGCGTAAAACGCAGAAATTAAGCAACAGCAGGAGACATCGCAGAAATCTTAGATATTCATGAGAAAGAGGAGAATGCGGTGATAACCGAGAGAGGCAGAATTGACAGCCGAGGACTCAGAAAACGTAGAAATTCAGGAGAATTTGGACACAACGCTCCAAACAGAGAAGGAGACAAGAAACAGCAGGGAGAGTGTAAAACGCAGAAATTAAGCAAAAACAGAAAACTACGAAGGCAACGCAGAGCATCATGAGAAAGAGGAGAAAGCGCTGATAACAGAGAGAGTAAGGAGAAAGACCAGAGAACGCAGAAAATGCAGAAATTCAGGAGAATTCGGACACAACGCAGTAAACAGAGAGTATCAGGGCAAACAACAGAAAACGCAAAAAACGCGGGAATTAATGAAAAACAGAAAACAACGAAGTAATCGCAGGCCATAATGAGAAAGTGGAGAACGCGCTGACAACACAGAGAGTCAGAAAAGGGAGCAGACGACGCAAAGAACGCAGAAATTCAAGAGGAAGCGGAGACAACGCAGTACACAGAGGGAATCGGGACAAACTGCAGGGAACGCGAAAAACGCAGAAATTAAGCAACAGCAGGGGACATCGCAGAAATCTTAGATATTCATGAGAAAGGGGAGAATGCAGTGATAACCGAGAGAGGCAGAATTGACAGCCGAAGACTCAGAAAACGTAGAAATTCAGGAGAATTTGGACACAACGCTCCAAACAGAGAAGGAGACAAGAAACAGCAGGGAGAGTGTAAAACGCAGAAATTAAGCAAAAACAGAAAACTACGAAGGCAACGCAGAGCATCATGAGAAAGAGGAGAAAGCGCTGATAACAGAGAGAGTAAGGAGAAAGACCAGAGAACGCAGAAAATGCAGAAATTCAGGAGAATTCGGACACAACGCAGTAAACAGAGAGTATCAGGGCAAACAACAGAAAACGCAAAAAACGCGGGAATTAATGAAAAACAGAAAACAACGAAGTAATCGCAGGCCATAATGAGAAAGTGGAGAACGCGCTGACAACACAGAGAGTCAGAAAAGGGAGCAGACGACGCAAAGAACGCAGAAATTCAAGAGGAAGCGGAGACAACGCAGTACACAGAGGGAATCGGGACAAACTGCAGGGAACGCGAAAAACGCAGAAATTAAGCAACAGCAGGAGACATCGCAGAAATCTTAGATATTCATGAGAAAGAGGAGAATGCGGTGATAATGGAGAGAGGCAGAATTGACAGCCGAGGACTCAGAAAACGTAGAAATTCAGGAGAATTTGGACACAACGCTCCAAACAGAGAAGGAGACAAGAAACAGCAGGGAGAGTGTAAAACGCAGAAATTAAGCAAAAACAGAAAACTACGAAGGCAACGCAGAGCATCATGAGAAAGAGGAGAAAGCGCTGATAACAGAGAGAGTAAGGAGAAAGACCAGAGAACGCAGAAAATGCAGAAATTCAGGAGAATTCGGACACAACGCAGTAAACAGAGAGTATCAGGGCAAACAACAGAAAACGCAAAAAACGCGGGAATTAATGAAAAACAGAAAACAACGAAGTAATCGCAGGCCATAATGAGAAAGTGGAGAACGTGCTGACAACACAGAGAGTCAGAAAAGGGAGTAGACGACGCAAAGAACATAGAAATTCAAGAGGAAGCGGAGGCAACGCAGTACACAGAGGGAATCGGGATAAACTGCAGGGAACGCGAAAAACGCAGAAATTAAGCAACAGCAGGAGACATCGCAGAAATCTTAGATATTCATGAGAAAGAGGAGAATGCGGTGATAACCGAGAGAGGCAGAATTGACAGCCGAGGACTCAGAAAACGTAGAAATTCAGGAGAATTTGGACACAACGCTTCAAACAGAGAAGGAGAGAAGAAACAGCAGGGAGAGTGTAAAACGCAGAAATTAAGCAAAAACAGAAAACTACGAAGGCAACGCAGAGCATCATGAGAAAGAGGAGAAAGCACTGATAACAGAGAGAGTAAGGAGAAAGACCAGAGAACGCAGAAAATGCAGAAATTCAGGAGAATTCGGACACAACGCAGTAAACAGAGTGTATCAGGGCAAACAACCGAAAACGCAAAAAACGCGCGAATTAATGAAAAACAGAAAACAACGAAGTAATCGCAGGCCATAATGAGAAAGTGGAGAACGCGCTGACAACACAGAGAGTCAGAAAAGGGAGCAGACGACGCAAAGAACGCAGAAATTCAAGAGGAAGCGGAGGCAACGCAGTACACAGAGGGAATCGGGACAAACTGCAGGGAACGCGTAAAACGCAGAAATTAAGCAACAGCAGGAGACATCGCAGAAATCTTAGATATTCATGAGAAAGAGTAGAATGCGGTGATAACCGAGAGAGGCAGAATTGACAGCCGAGGACTCAGAAAACGTAGAAATTCAGGAGAATTTGGACACAACGCTCCAAACACAGAAGGAGACAAGAAACAGCAGGGAGAGTGTAAAACGCAGAAATTAAGCAAAAACAGAAAACTACTAAGGCAACGCAGAGCATCATGAGAAAGAGGAGAAAGCACTGATAACAGAGAGAGTAAGGAGAAAGACCAGAGAACGCAGAAAATGCAGAAATTCAGGAGAATTCGGACACAACGCAGTAAACAGAGAGTATCAGGGCAAACAACAGAAAACGCAAAAAACGCGGGAATTAATGAAAAACAGAAAACAACGAAGTAATCGCAGGCCATAATGAGAAAGTGGAGAACGCGCTGACAACACAGAGAGTCAGAAAAGGGAGCAGACGACGCAAAGAACGCAGAAATTCAAGAGGAAGCGGAGGCAACGCAGTACACAGAGGGAATCGGGACAAACTGCAGGGAACGCGTAAAACGCAGAAATTAAGCAACAGCAGGAGACATCGCAGAAATCTTAGATATTCATGAGAAAGAGGAGAATGCGGTGATAACCGAGAGAGGCAGAATTGACAGCCGAGGACTCAGAAAACGTAGAAATTCAGGAGAATTTGGACACAACGCTCCAAACAGAGAAGGAGACAAGAAACAGCAGGGAGAGTGTAAAACGCAGAAATTAAGCAAAAACAGAAAACTACGAAGGGAACGCAGAGCATCATGAGAAAGAGGAGAAAGCGCTGATAACAGAGAGAGTAAGGAGAAAGACCAGAGAACGCAGAAAATGCAGAAATTCAGGAGAATTCGGACACAACGCAGTAAACAGAGAGTATCAGGGCAAACAACAGAAAACGCAAAAAACGCGGGAATTAATGAAAAACAGAAAACAACGAAGTAATCGCAGGCCATAATGAGAAAGTGGAGAACGCGCTGACAACACAGAGAGTCAGAAAAGGGAGCAGACGACGCAAAGAACGCAGAAATTCAAGAGGAAGCGGAGGCAACGCAGTACACAGAGGGAATCGGGACAAACTGCAGGGAACGCGTAAAACGCAGAAATTAAGCAACAGCAGGACACATCGCAGAAATCTTAGATATTCATGAGAAAGAGGAGAATGCGGTGATAACGGAGAGAGGCAGAATTGACAGCCGAGGACTCAGAAAACGTAGAAATTCAGGAGAATTTGGACACAACGCTCCAAACAGAGAAGGAGACAAGAAACAGCAGGGAGAGTGTAAAACGCAGAAATTAAGCAAAAACAGAAAACTACGAAGGCAATGCAGAGCATCATGAGAAAGAGGAGAAAGCGCTGATAACAGAGAGAGTAAGGAGAAAGACCAGAGAACGCAGAAAATGCAGAAATTCAGGAGAATTCGGACACAACGCAGTAAACAGAGAGTATCAGGGCAAACAACAGAAAACGCAAAAAACGCGGGGAATTAATGAAAAACAGAAAACAACGAAGTAATCGCAGGCCATAATGAGAAAGTGGAGAACGCGCTGACAACACAGAGAGTCAGAAAAGGGAGCAGACGACGCAAAGAACGCAGAAATTCAAGAGGAAGCGGAGGCAACGCAGTACACAGAGGGAATCGGGACAAACTGCAGGGAACGCTTTAAAACGCAGAAATTAAGCAACAGCAGGAGACATCGCAGAAATCTTAGACATTCATGAGAAAGAGGAGAATGCGGTGATAACGGAGAGAGGCAGAATTGACAGCCGAGGACTCAGAAAACGTAGAAATTCAGGAGAATTTGGACACAACGCTCCAAACAGAGAAGGAGACAAGAAACAGCAGGGAGAGTGTAAAACGCAGAAATTAAGCAAAAACAGAAAACTACGAAGGCAACGCAGAGCATCATGAGAAAGAGGAGAAAGCGCTGATAACAGAGAGAGTAAGGAGAAAGACCAGAGAACGCAGAAAATGCAGAAATTCAGGAGAATTCGGACACAACGCAGTAAACAGAGAGTATCAGGGCAAACAACAGAAAACGCAAAAAACGCGGGAATTAATGAAAAACAGAAAACAACGAAGTAATCGCAGGCCATAATGAGAAAGTGGAGAACGCGCTGACAACACAGAGAGTCAGAAAAGGGAGCAGACGACGCAAAGAACGCAGAAATTCAAGAGGAAGCGGAGGCAACGCAGTACACAGAGGGAATCGGGACAAACTGCAGGGAACGCGTAAAACGCAGAAATTAAGCAACAGCAGGAGACATCGCAGAAATCTTAGATATTCATGAGAAAGAGGAGAATGCGGCGATAACCGAGAGAGGCAGAATTGACAGCCGAGGACTCAGAAAACGTAGAAATTCAGGAGAATTTGGACACAACGCTCCAAACAGAGAAGGAGACAAGAAACAGCAGGGAGAGTGTAAAACGCAGAAATTAAGCAAAAACAGAAAACTACGAAGGCAACGCAGAGCATCATGAGAAAGAGGAGAAAGCGCTGATAACAGAGAGAGTAAGGAGAAAGACCAGAGAACGCAGAAAATGCAGAAATTCAGGAGAATTCGGACGCAACGCAGTAAACAGAGAGTATCAGGGCAAACAACAGAAAACGCAAAAAACGCGGGAATTAATGAAAAACAGAAAACAACGAAGTAATCGCAGGCCATAATGAGAAAGTGGAGAACGCGCTGACAACACAGAGAGTCAGAAAGGGAGCAGACGACGCAAAGAACGCAGAAATTCAAGAGGAAGCGGAGACAACGCAGTACACAGAGGGAATCGGGACAAACTGCAGGGAACGCGTAAAACGCAGAAATTAAGCAACAGCAGGAGACATCGCAGAAATCTTAGATATTCATGAGAAAGAGGAGAATGCGGTGATAACCGAGAGAGGCAGAATTGACAGCCGAGGACTCAGAAAACGTAGAAATTCAGGAGAATTTGGACACAACGCTCCAAACAGAGAAGGAGACAAGAAACAGCAGGAGAGTGTAAAACGCAGAAATTAAGCAAAAACAGAAAACTACGAAGGCAACGCAGAGCATCATGAGAAAGAGGAGAAAGCGCTGATAACAGAGAGAGTAAGGAGAAAGACCAGAGAACGCAGAAAATGCAGAAATTCAGGAGAATTCGGACACAACGCAGTAAACAGAGAGTATCAGGGCAAACAACAGAAAACGCAAAAAACGCGGGAATTAATGAAAAACAGAAAACAACGAAGTAATCGCAGGCCATAATGAGAAAGTGGAGAACGCGCTGACAACACAGAGAGTCAGAAAAGGGAGCAGACGACGCAAAGAACGCAGAAATTCAAGAGGAAGCGGAGGCAACGCAGTACACAGGGGGAATCGGGACAAACTGCAGGGAACGCGTAAAACGCAGAAATTAAGCAACAGCAGGAGACATCGCAGAAATCTTAGACATTCATGAGAAAGAGGAGAATGCGGTGATAACCGAGAGAGGCAGAATTGACAGCCGAGGACTCAGAAAACGTAGAAATTCAGGAGAATTTGGACACAACGTTCCAAACAGAGAAGGAGACAAGAAACAGCAGGGAGAGTGTAAAACGCAGAAATTAAGCAAAAACAGAAAACTACGAAGGCAACGCAGAGCATCATGAGAAAGAGGAGAAAGCGCTGATAACAGAGAGAGTAAGGAGAAAGACCAGAGAACGCAGAAAATGCAGAAATTCAGGAGAATTCGGACACAACGCAGTTAACAGAGAGTATCAGGGCAAACAACAGAAAACGTAAAAAACGCGGGAATTAATGAAAAACAGAAAACAACGAAGTAATCGCAGGCCATAATGAGAAAGTGGAGAACGCGCTGACAACACAGAGAGTCAGAAAAGGGAGCAGACGACGCAAAGAACGCAGAAATTCAAGAGGAAGCGGAGACAACGCAGTACACAGAGGGAATCGGGACAAACTGCAGGGAACGCGTAAAACGCAGAAATTAAGCAACAGCAGGAGACATCGCAGAAATCTTAGATATTCATGAGAAAGAGGAGAATGCGGTGATAACGGAGAGAGGCAGAATTGACAGCCGAGGACTCAGAAAACGTAGAAATTCAGGAGAATTTGGACACAACGCTCCAAACAGAGAAGGAGACAAGAAACAGCAGGGAGAGTGTAAAACGCAGAAATTAAGCAAAAACAGAAAACTACGAAGGCAACGCAGAGCATCATGAGAAAGAGGAGAAAGCGCTGATAACAGAGAGAGTAAGGAGAAAGACCAGAGAACGCAGAAAATGCAGAAATTCAGGAGAATTCGGACACAACGCAGTAAACAGAGAGTATCAGGGCAAACAACAGAAAACGCAAAAAACGCGGGAATTAATGAAAAACAGAAAACAACGAAGTAATCACAGGCCATAATGAGAAAGTGGAGAACGCGCTGACAACACAGAGAGTCAGAAAAGGGAGCAGACGACGCAAAGAACGCAGAAATTCAAGAGGAAGCGGAGGCAACGCAGTACACAGAGGGAATCGGGACAAACTGCAGGGAACGCGTAAAACGCAAAATTAAGCAACAGCAGGAGACATCGCAGAAATCTTAGACATTCATGAGAAAGAGGAGAATGCGGTGATAACCGAGAGAGGCAGAATTGACAGCCGAGGACTCAGAAAACGTAGAAATTCAGGAGAATTTGGACACAACGCTCCAAACAGAGAAGGAGACAAGAAACAGCAGGGAGAGTGTAAAACGCAGAAATTAAGCAAAAACAGAAAACTACGAAGGCAACGCAGAGCATCATGAGAAAGAGGAGAAAGCGCTGATAACAGAGAGAGTAAGGAGAAAGACCAGAGAACGCAGAAAATGCAGAAATTCAGGAGAATTCGGACACAACGCAGTAAACAGAGAGTATCAGGGCAAACAACAGAAAACGCAAAAAACGCGGGAATTAATGAAAAACAGAAAACAACGAAGTAATCGCAGGCCATAATGAGAAAGTGGAGAACGCGCTGACAACACAGAGAGTCAGAAAAGGGAGCAGACGACGCAAAGAACGCAGAAATTCAAGAGGAAGCGGAGGCAACGCAGTACACAGAGGGAATCGGGACAAACTGCAGGGAACGCGTAAAACGCAGAAATTAAGCAACAGCAGGAGACATCGCAGAAATCTTAGACATTCATGAGAAAGAGGAGAATGCGGTGATAACCGAGAGAGGCAGAATTGACAGCCGAGGACTCAGAAAACGTAGAAATTCAGGAGAATTTGGACACAACGCTCCAAACAGAGAAGGAGACAAGAAACAGCAGGGAGAGTGTAAAACGCAGAAATTAAGCAAAAACAGAAAACTACGAAGGCAACGCAGAGCATCATGAGAAAGAGGAGAAAGCGCTGATAACAGAGAGAGTAAGGAGAAAGACCAGAGAACGCAGAAAATGCAGAAATTCAGGAGAATTCGGACACAACGCAGTAAACAGAGAGTATCAGGGCAAACAACAGAAAACGCAAAAAACGCGGGAATTAATGAAAAACAGAAAACAACGAAGTAATCGCAGGCCATAATGAGAAAGTGGAGAACGCGCTGACAACACAGAGAGTCAGAAAAGGGAGCAGACGACGCAAAGAACGCAGAAATTCAAGAGGAAGCGGAGGCAACGCAGTACACAGAGGGAATCGGGACAAACTGCAGGGAACGCGTAAAACGCAGAAATTAAGCAACAGCAGGAGACATCGCAGAAATCTTAGACATTCATGAGAAAGAGGAGAATGCGGTGATAACCGAGAGAGGCAGAATTGACAGCCGAGGACTCAGAAAACGTAGAAATTCAGGAGAATTTGGACACAACGCTCCAAACAGAGAAGGAGACAAGAAACAGCAGGGAGAGTGTAAAACGCAGAAATTAAGCAAAAACAGAAAACTACGAAGGCAACGCAGAGCATCATGAGAAAGAGGAGAAAGCGCTGATAACAGAGAGAGTAAGGAGAAAGACCAGAGAACGCAGAAAATGCAGAAATTCAGGAGAATTCGGACACAACGCAGTAAACAGAGAGTATCAGGGCAAACAACAGAAAACGCAAAAAACGCGGGAATTAATGAAAAACAGAAAACAACGAAGTAATCGCAGGCCATAATGAGAAAGTGGAGAACGCGCTGACAACACAGAGAGTCAGAAAAGGGAGCAGACGACGCAAAGAACGCAGAAATTCAAGAGGAAGCGGAGGCAACGCAGTACACAGAGGGAATCGGGACAAACTGCAGGGAACGCGTAAAACGCAGAAATTAAGCAACAGCAGGACACATCGCAGAAATCTTAGATATTCATGAGAAAGAGGAGAATGCGGTGATAACCGAGAGAGGCAGAATTGACAGCCGAGGACTCAGAAAACGTAGAAATTCAGGAGAATTTGGACACAACGCTCCAAACAGAGAAGGAGACAAGAAACAGCAGGGAGAGTGTAAAACGCAGAAATTAAGCAAAAACAGAAAACTACGAAGGCAACGCAGAGCATCATGAGAAAGAGGAGAAAGCGCTGATAACAGAGAGAGTAAGGAGAAAGACCAGAGAACGCAGAAAATGCAGAAATTCAGGAGAATTCGGACACAACGCAGTAAACAGAGAGTATCAGGGCAAACAACAGAAAACGCAAAAAACGCGGGAATTAATGAAAAACAGAAAACAACGAAGTAATCGCAGGCCATAATGAGAAAGTGGAGAACGCGCTGACAACACAGAGAGTCAGAAAAGGGAGCAGACGACGCAAAGAACGCAGAAATTCAAGAGGAAGCGGAGACAACGCAGTACACAGAGGGAATCGGGACAAACTGCAGGGAACGCGAAAAACGCAGAAATTAAGCAACAGCAGGAGACATCGCAGAAATCTTAGATATTCATGAGAAAGAGGAGAATGCGGTGATAACCGAGAGAGGCAGAATTGACAGCCGAGGACTCAGAAAACGTAGAAATTCAGGAGAATTTGGACACAACGCTCCAAACAGAGAAGGAGACAAGAAACAGCAGGGAGAGTGTAAAACGCAGAAATTAAGCAAAAACAGAAAAATACGAAGGAAACGCAGAGCATCATGAGAAAGAGGAGAAAGCGCTGATAACAGAGAGAGTAAGGAGAAAGACCAGAGAACGCAGAAAATGCAGAAATTCAGGAGAATTCGGACACAACGCAGTAAACAGAGAGTATCAGGGCAAACAACAGAAAACGCAAAAAACGCGGGAATTAATGAAAAACAGAAAACAACGAAGTAATCGCAGGCCATAATGAGAAAGTGGAGAACGCGCTGACAACACAGAGAGTCAGAAAAGGGAGCAGACGACGCAAAGAACACAGAAATTCAAGAGGAAGCGGAGGCAACGCAGTACACAGAGGGAATCGGGACAAACTGCAGGGAACGCGTAAAACGCAGAAATTAAGCAACAGCAGGAGACATCGCAGAAATCTTAGACATTCATGAGAAAGAGGAGAATGCGGTGATAACCGAGAGAGGCAGAATTGACAGCCGAGGACTCAGAAAACGTAGAAATTCAGGAGAATTTGGACACAACGCTCCAAACAGAGAAGGAGACAAGAAACAGCAGGGAGAGTGTAAAACGCAGAAATTTAGCAAAAACAGAAAACTACGAAGGCAACGCAGAGCATCATGAGAAAGAGGAGAAAGCGCTGATAACAGAGAGAGTAAGGAGAAAGACCAGAGAACGCAGAAAATGCAGAAATTCAGGAGAATTCGGACACAACGCAGTAAACAGAGAGTATCAGGGCAAACAACAGAAAACGCAAAAAACGCGGGAATTAATGAAAAACAGAAAACAACGAAGTAATCGCAGGCCATAATGAGAAAGTGGAGAACGCGCTGACAACACAGAGAGTCAGAAAAGGGAGCAGACGACGCAAAGAACGCAGAAATTCAAGAGGAAGCGGAGGCAACGCAGTACACAGAGGGAATCGGGACAAACTGCAGGGAACGCGTAAAACGCAGAAATTAAGCAACAGCAGGAGACATCGCAGAAATCTTAGACATTCATGAGAAAGAGGAGAATGCGGTGATAACCGAGAGAGGCAGAATTGACAGCCGAGGACTCAGAAAACGTAGAAATTCAGGAGAATTTGGACACAACGCTCCAAACAGAGAAGGAGACAAGAAACAGCAGGGAGAGTGTAAAACGCAGAAATTAAGCAAAAACAGAAAACTACGAAGGCAACGCAGAGCATCATGAGAAAGAGGAGAAAGCGCTGATAACAGAGAGAGTAAGGAGAAAGACCAGAGAACGCAGAAAATGCAGAAATTCAGGAGAATTCGGACACAACGCAGTAAACAGAGAGTATCAGGGCAAACAACAGAAAACGCAAAAAACGCGGGAATTAATGAAAAACAGAAAACAACGAAGTAATCGCAGGCCATAATGAGAAAGTGGAGAACGCGCTGACAACACAGAGAGTCAGAAAAGGAGCAGACGACGCAAAGAACGCAGAAATTCAAGAGGAAGCGGAGGCAACGCAGTACACAGAGGGAATCGGGACAAACTGCAGGGAACGCATAAAACGCAGAAATTAAGCAACAGCAGGACACATCGCAGAAATCTTAGATATTCATGAGAAAGAGGAGAATGCGGTGATAACCGAGAGAGGCAGAATTGACAGCCGAGGACTCAGAAAACGTAGAAATTCAGGAGAATTTGGACACAACGCTCCAAACAAAGAAGGAGACAAGAAACAGCAGGGAGAGTGTAAAACGCAGAAATTAAGCAAAAACAGAAAACTACGAAGGCAACGCAGAGCATCATGAGAAAGAGGAGAAAGCGCTGATAACAGAGAGAGTAAGGAGAAAGACCAGAGAACGCAGAAAATGCAGAAATTCAGGAGAATTCGGACACAACGCAGTAAACAGAGAGTATCAGGGCAAACAACAGAAAACGCAAAAAACGCGGGAATTAATGAAAAACAGAAAACAACGAAGTAATCGCAGGCCATAATGAGAAAGTGGAGAACGCGCTGACAACACAGAGAGTCAGAAAAGGGAGCAGACGACGCAAAGAACGCAGAAATTCAAGAGGAAGCGGAGACAACGCAGTACACAGAGGGAATCGGGACAAACTGCAGGGAACGCGTAAAACGCAGAAATTAAGCAACAGCAGGAGACATCGCAGAAATCTTAGATATTCATTAGAAAGAGGAGAATGCGGTGATAACCGAGAGAGGCAGAATTGACAGCCGAGGACTCAGAAAACGTAGAAATTCAGGAGAATTTGGACACAACGCTCCAAACAGAGAAGGAGACAAGAAACAGCAGGGAGAGTGTAAAACGCAGAAATTAAGCAAAAACAGAAAACTACGAAGGCAACGCAGAGCATCATGAGAAAGAGGAGAAAGCGCTGATAACAGAGAGAGTAAGGAGAAAGACCAGAGAACGCAGAAAATGCAGAAATTCAGGAGAATTCGGACACAACGCAGTAAACAGAGAGTATCAGGGCAAACAACAGAAAACGCAAAAAACGCGGGAATTAATGAAAAACAGAAAACAACGAAGTAATCGCAGGCCATAATGAGAAAGTGGAGAACGCGCTGACAACACAGAGAGTCAGAAAAGGGAGCAGACGACGCAAAGAACGCAGAAATTCAAGAGGAAGCGGAGACAACGCAGTACACAGAGGGAATCGGGACAAACTGCAGGGAACGCGTAAAACGCAGAAATTAAGCAACAGCAGGAGACATCGCAGAAATCTTAGATATTCATGAGAAAGAGGAGAATGCGGTGATAACCGAGAGAGGCAGAATTGACAGCCGAGGACTCAGAAAACGTAGAAATTCAGGAGAATTTGGACACAACGCTCCAAACAGAGAAGGAGACAAGAAACAGCAGGGAGAGTGTAAAACGCAGAAATTAAGCAAAAACAGAAAACTACGAAGGCAACGCAGAGCATCATGAGAAAGAGGAGAAAGCGCTGATAACAGAGAGAGTAAGGAGAAAGACCAGAGAACGCAGAAAATGCAGAAATTCAGGAGAATTCGGACACAACGCAGTAAACAGAGAGTATCAGGGCAAACAACAGAAAACGCAAAAAACGCGGGAATTAATGAAAAACAGAAAACAACGAAGTAATCACAGGCCATAATGAGAAAGTGGAGAACGCGCTGACAACACAGAGAGTCAGAAAAGGGAGCAGACGACGCAAAGAACGCAGAAATTCAAGAGGAAGCGGAGGCAACGCAGTACACAGAGGGAATCGGGACAAACTGCAGGGAACGCGTAAAACGCAAAATTAAGCAACAGCAGGAGACATCGCAGAAATCTTAGACATTCATGAGAAAGAGGAGAATGCGGTGATAACCGAGAGAGGCAGAATTGACAGCCGAGGACTCAGAAAACGTAGAAATTCAGGAGAATTTGGACACAACGCTCCAAACAGAGAAGGAGACAAGAAACAGCAGGGAGAGTGTAAAACGCAGAAATTAAGCAAAAACAGAAAACTACGAAGGCAACGCAGAGCATCATGAGAAAGAGGAGAAAGCGCTGATAACAGAGAGAGTAAGGAGAAAGACCAGAGAACGCAGAAAATGCAGAAATTCAGGAGAATTCGGACACAACACACAACGCAGTAAACAGAGAGTATCAGGGCAAACAACAGAAAACGCAAAAAACGCGGGAATTAATGAAAAACAGAAAACAACGAAGTAATCGCAGGCCATAATGAGAAAGTGGAGAACGCGCTGACAACACAGAGAGTCAGAAAAGGGAGCAGACGACGCAAAGAACGCAGAAATTCAAGAGGAAGCGGAGGCAACGCAGTACACAGAGGGAATCGGGACAAACTGCAGGGAACGCGTAAAACGCAGAAATTAAGCAACAGCAGGAGACATCGCAGAAATCTTAGACATTCATGAGAAAGAGGAGAATGCGGTGATAACTGAGAGAGGCAGAATTGACAGCCGAGGACTCAGAAAACGTAGAAATTCAGGAGAATTTGGACACAACGCTCCAAACAGAGAAGGAGACAAGAAACAGCAGGGAGAGTGTAAAACGCAGAAATTAAGCAAAAACAGAAAACTACGAAGGCAACGCAGAGCATCATGAGAAAGAGGAGAAAGCGCTGATAACAGAGAGAGTAAGGAGAAAGACCAGAGAACGCAGAAAATGCAGAAATTCAGGAGAATTCGGACACAACGCAGTAAACAGAGAGTATCAGGGCAAACAACAGAAAACGCAAAAAACGCGGGAATTAATGAAAAACAGAAAACAACGAAGTAATCGCAGGCCATAATGAGAAAGTGGAGAACGCGCTGACAACACAGAGAGTCAGAAAAGGGAGCAGACGACGCAAAGAACGCAGAAATTCAAGAGGAAGCGGAGGCAACGCAGTACACAGAGGGAATCGGGACAAACTGCAGGGAACGCGTAAAACGCAGAAATTAAGCAACAGCAGGAGACATCGCAGAAATCTTAGACATTCATGAGAAAGAGGAGAATGCGGTGATAACCGAGAGAGGCAGAATTGACAGCCGAGGACTCAGAAAACGTAGAAATTCAGGAGAATTTGGACACAACGCTCCAAACAGAGAAGGAGACAAGAAACAGCAGGGAGAGTGTAAAACGCAGAAATTAAGCAAAAACAGAAAACTACGAAGGCAACGCAGAGCATCATGAGAAAGAGGAGGAAAGCGCTGATAACAGAGAGAGTAAGGAGAAAGACCAGAGAACGCAGAAAATGCAGAAATTCAGGAGAATTCGGACACAACGCAGTAAACAGAGAGTATCAGGGCAAACAACAGAAAACGCAAAAAACGCGGGAATTAATGAAAAACAGAAAACAACGAAGTAATCGCAGGCCATAATGAGAAAGTGGAGAACGCGCTGACAACACAGAGAGTCAGAAAAGGGAGCAGACGACGCAAAGAACGCAGAAATTCAAGAGGAAGCGGAGACAACGCAGTACACAGAGGGAATCGGGACAAACTGCAGGGAACGCGTAAAACGCAGAAATTAAGCAACAGCAGGAGACATCGCAGAAATCTTAGATATTCATGAGAAAGAGGAGAATGCGGTGATAACCGAGAGAGGCAGAATTGACAGCCGAGGACTCAGAAAACGTAGAAATTCAGGAGAATTTGGACACAACGCTCCAAACAGAGAAGGAGACAAGAAACAGCAGGGAGAGTGTAAAACGCAGAAATTAAGCAAAAACAGAAAACTACGAAGGCAACGCAGAGCATCATGAGAAAGAGGAGAAAGCGCTGATAACAGAGAGAGTAAGGAGAAAGACCAGAGAACGCAGAAAATGCAGAAATTCAGGAGAATTCGGACACAACGCAGTAAACAGAGAGTATCAGGGCAAACAACAGAAAACGCAAAAAACGCGGGAATTAATGAAAAACAGAAAACAACGAAGTAATCGCAGGCCATAATGAGAAAGTGGAGAACGCGCTGACAACACAGAGAGTCAGAAAAGGGAGCAGACGACGCAAAGAACGCAGAAATTCAAGAGGAAGCGGAGACAACGCAGTACACAGAGGGAATCGGGACAAACTGCAGGGAACGCGAAAAACGCAGAAATTAAGCAACAGCAGGAGACATCGCAGAAATCTTAGATATTCATGAGAAAGAGGAGAATGCGGTGATATTCGAGAGAGGCAGAATTGACAGCCGAGGACTCAGAAAACGTAGAAATTCAGGAGAATTTGGACACAACGCTCCAAACAGAGAAGGAGACAAGAAACAGCAGGGAGAGTGTAAAACGCAGAAATTAAGCAAAAACAGAAAAATACGAAGGCAACGCAGAGCATCATGAGAAAGAGGAGAAAGCGCTGATAACAGAGAGAGTAAGGAGAAAGACCAGAGAACGCAGAAAATGCAGAAATTCAGGAGAATTCGGACACAACGCAGTAAACAGAGAGTATCAGGGCAAACAACAGAAAACGCAAAAAACGCGGGAATTAATGAAAAACAGAAAACAACGAAGTAATCGCAGGCCATAATGAGAAAGTGGAGAACGCGCTGACAACACAGAGAGTCAGAAAAGGGAGCAGACGACGCAAAGAACACAGAAATTCAAGAGGAAGCGGAGACAACGCAGTACACAGAGGGAATCGGGGACAAACTGCAGGGAACGCGGTAAAACGCAGAAATTAAGCAACAGCAGGAGACATCGCAGAAATCTTAGACATTCATGAGAAAGAGGAGAATGCGGTGATAACCGAGAGAGGCAGAATTGACAGCCGAGGACTCAGAAAACGTAGAAATTCAGGAGAATTTGGACACAACGCTCCAAACAGAGAAGGAGACAAGAAACAGCAGGGAGAGTGTAAAACGCAGAAATTTAGCAAAAACAGAAAACTACGAAGGAAACGAAGAGCATCATGAGAAAGAGGAGAAAGCGCTGATAACAGAGAGAGTAAGGAGAAAGACCAGAGAACGCAGAAAATGCAGAAATTCAGGAGAATTCGGACACAACGCAGTAAACAGAGAGTATCAGGGCAAACAACAGAAAACGCAAAAAACGCGGGAATTAATGAAAAACAGAAAACAACGAAGTAATCGCAGGCCATAATGAGAAAGTGGAGAACGCGCTGACAACACAGAGAGTCAGAAAAGGGAGCAGACGACGCAAAGAACGCAGAAATTCAAGAGGAAGCGGAGGCAACGCAGTACACAGAGGGAATCGGGACAAACTGCAGGGAACGCGTAAAACGCAGAAATTAAGCAACAGCAGGAGACATCGCAGAAATCTTAGACATTCATGAGAAAGAGGAGAATGCGGTGATAACCGAGAGAGGCAGAATTGACAGCCGAGGACTCAGAAAACGTAGAAATTCAGGAGAATTTGGACACAACGCTCCAAACAGAGAAGGAGACAAGAAACAGCAGGGAGAGTGTAAAACGCAGAAATTAAGCAAAAACAGAAAACTACGAAGGCAATGCAGAGCATCATGAGAAAGAGGAGAAAGCGCTGATAACAGAGAGAGTAAGGAGAAAGACCAGAGAACGCAGAAAATGCAGAAATTCAGGAGAATTCGGACACAACGCAGTAAACAGAGAGTATCAGGGCAAACAACAGAAAACGCAAAAAACGCGGGAATTAATGAAAAACAGAAAACAACGAAGTAATCGCAGGCCATAATGAGAAAGTGGAGAACGCGCTGACAACACAGAGAGTCAGAAAAGGGAGCAGACGACGCAAAGAATGCAGAAATTCAAGAGGAAGCGGAGGCAACGCAGTACACAGAGGGAATCGGGACAAACTGCAGGGAACGCATAAAACGCAGAAATTAAGCAACAGCAGGACACATCGCAGAAATCTTAGATATTCATGAGAAAGAGGAGAATGCGGTGATAACCGAGAGAGGCAGAATTGACAGCCGAGGACTCAGAAAACGTAGAAATTCAGGAGAATTTGGACACAACGCTCCAAACAGAGAAGGAGACAAGAAACAGCAGGGAGAGTGTAAAACGCAGAAATTAAGCAAAAACAGAAAACTACGAAGGCAACGCAGAGCATCATGAGAAAGAGGAGAAAGCGCTGATAACAGAGAGAGTAAGGAGAAAGACCAGAGAACGCAGAAAATGCAGAAATTCAGGAGAATTCGGACACAACGCAGTAAACAGAGAGTATCAGGGCAAACAACAGAAAACGCAAAAAACGCGGGAATTAATGAAAAACAGAAAACAACGAAGTAATCGCAGGCCATAATGAGAAAGTGGAGAACGCGCTGACAACACAGAGAGTCAGAAAAGGGAGCAGACGACGCAAAGAACGCAGAAATTCAAGAGGAAGCGGAGACAACGCAGTACACAGAGGGAATCGGGACAAACTGCAGGGAACGCGTAAAACGCAGAAATTAAGCAACAGCAGGAGACATCGCAGAAATCTTAGATATTCATGAGAAAGAGGAGAATGCGGTGATAACCGAGAGAGGCAGAATTGACAGCCGAGGACTCAGAAAACGTAGAAATTCAGGAGAATTTGGACACAACGCTCCAAACAGAGAAGGAGACAAGAAACAGCAGGGAGAGTGTAAAACGCAGAAATTAAGCAAAAACAGAAAACTACGAAGGCAACGCAGAGCATCATGAGAAAGAGGAGAAAGCGCTGATAACAGAGAGAGTAAGGAGAAAGACCAGAGAACGCAGAAAATGCAGAAATTCAGGAGAATTCGGACACAACGCAGTAAACAGAGGAGTATCAGGGCAAACAACAGAAAACGCAAAAAACGCGGGAATTAATGAAAAACAGAAAACAACGAAGTAATCGCAGGCCATAATGAGAAAGTGGAGAACGCGCTGACAACACAGAGAGTCAGAAAAGGGAGCAGACGACGCAAAGAACGCAGAAATTCAAGAGGAAGCGGAGACAACGCAGTACACAGAGGGAATCGGGACAAACTGCAGGGAACGCGAAAAACGCAGAAATTAAGCAACAGCAGGAGACATCGCAGAAATCTTAGATATTCATGAGAAAGAGGAGAATGCGGTGATAACCGAGAGAGGCAGAATTGACAGCCGAGGACTCAGAAAACGTAGAAATTCAGGAGAATTTGGACACAACGCTCCAAACAGAGAAGGAGACAAGAAACAGCAGGGAGAGTGTAAAACGCAGAAATTAAGCAAAAACAGAAAAATACGAAGGCAACGCAGAGCATCATGAGAAAGAGGAGAAAGCGCTGATAACAGAGAGAGTAAGGAGAAAGACCAGAGAACGCAGAAAATGCAGAAATTCAGGAGAATTCGGACACAACGCAGTAAACAGAGAGTATCAGGGCAAACAACAGAAAACGCAAAAAACGCGGGAATTAATGAAAAACAGAAAACAACGAAGTAATCGCAGGCCATAATGAGAAAGTGGAGAACGCGCTGACAACACAGAGAGTCAGAAAAGGGAGCAGACGACGCAAAGAACGCAGAAATTCAAGAGGAAGCGGAGGCAACGCAGTACACAGAGGGAATCGGGACAAACTGCATGGAACGCGTAAAACGCAGAAATTAAGCAACAGCAGGAGACATCGCAGAAATCTTAGACATTCATGAGAAAGAGGAGAATGCGGTGATAACCGAGAGAGGCAGAATTGACAGCCGAGGACTCAGAAAACGTAGAAATTCAGGAGAATTTGGACACAACGCTCCAAACAGAGAAGGAGACAAGAAACAGCAGGGAGAGTGTAAAACGCAGAAATTTAGCAAAAACAGAAAACTACGAAGGCAACGAAGAGCATCATGAGAAAGAGGAGAAAGCGCTGATAACAGAGAGAGTAAGGAGAAAGACCAGAGAACGCAGAAAATGCAGAAATTCAGGAGAATTCGGACACAACGCAGTAAACAGAGAGTATCAGGGCAAACAACAGAAAACGCAAAAAACGCGGGAATTAATGAAAAACAGAAAACAACGAAGTAATCGCAGGCCATAATGAGAAAGTGGAGAACGCGCTGACAACACAGAGAGTCAGAAAAGGGAGCAGACGACGCAAAGAACGCAGAAATTCAAGAGGAAGCGGAGGCAACGCAGTACACAGAGGGAATCGGGACAAACTGCAGGGAACGCGTAAAACGCAGAAATTAAGCAACAGCAGGAGACATCGCAGAAATCTTAGACATTCATGAGAAAGAGGAGAATGCGGTGATAACCGAGAGAGGCAGAATTGACAGCCGAGGACTCAGAAAACGTAGAAATTCAGGAGAATTTGGACACAACGCTCCAAACAGAGAAGGAGACAAGAAACAGCAGGGAGAGTGTAAAACGCAGAAATTAAGCAAAAACAGAAAACTACGAAGGCAACGCAGAGCATCATGAGAAAGAGGAGAAAGCGCTGATAACAGAGAGAGTAAGGAGAAAGACCAGAGAACGCAGAAAATGCAGAAAATCAGGAGAATTCGGACACAACGCAGTAAACAGAGAGTATCAGGGCAAACAACAGAAAACGCAAAAAACGCGGGAATTAATGAAAAACAGAAAACAACGAAGTAATCGCAGGCCATAATGAGAAAGTGGAGAACGCGCTGACAACACAGAGAGTCAGAAAAGGGAGCAGACGACGCAAAGAACGCAGAAATTCAAGAGGAAGCGGAGGCAACGCAGTACACAGAGGGAATCGGGACAAACTGCAGGGAACGCATAAAACGCAGAAATTAAGCAACAGCAGGACACATCGCAGAAATCTTAGATATTCATGAGAAAGAGGAGAATGCGGTGATAACCGAGAGAGGCAGAATTGACAGCCGAGGACTCAGAAAAACGTAGAAATTCAGGAGAATTTGGACACAACGCTCCAAACAGAGAAGGAGACAAGAAACAGCAGGGAGAGTGTAAAACGCAGAAATTAAGCAAATACAGAAAACTACGAAGGCAACGCAGAGCATCATGAGAAAGAGGAGAAAGCGCTGATAACAGAGAGAGTAAGGAGAAAGACCAGAGAACGCAGAAAATGCAGAAATTCAGGAGAATTCGGACACAACGCAGTAAACAGAGAGTATCAGGGCAAACAACAGAAAACGCAAAAAAACGCGGGAATTAATGAAAAACAGAAAACAACGAAGTAATCGCAGGCCATAATGAGAAAGTGGAGAACGCGCTGACAACACAGAGAGTCAGAAAAGGGAGCAGACGACGCAAAGAACGCAGAAATTCAAGAGGAAGCGGAGGCAACGCAGTACACAGAGGGAATCGGGACAAACTGCAGGGAACGCGTAAAACGCAGAAATTAAGCAACAGCAGGAGACATCGCAGAAATCTTAGACATTCATGAGAAAGAGGAGAATGCGGTGATAACCGAGAGAGGCAGAATTGACAGCCGAGGACTCAGAAAACGTAGAAATTCAGGAGAATTTGGACACAACGCTCCAAACAGAGGAGACAAGAAACAGCAGGGAGAGTGTAAAACGCAGAAATTAAGCAAAAACAGAAAACTACGAAGGCAACGCAGAGCATCATGAGAAAGAGGAGAAAGCGCTGATAACAGAGAGAGTAAGGAGAAAGACCAGAGAACGCAGAAAATGCAGACATTCAGGAGAATTCGGACACAACGCAGTAAACAGAGAGTATCAGGGCAAACAACAGAAAACGCAAAAAACGCGGGAATTAATGAAAAACAGAAAACAACGAAGTAATCGCAGGCCATAATGAGAAAGTGGAGAACGCGCTGACAACACAGAGAGTCAGAAAAGGGAGCAGACGACGCAAAGAACGCAGAAATTCAAGAGGAAGCGGAGGCAACGCAGTACACAGAGGGAATCGGGACAAACTGCAGGGAACGCGTAAAACGCAGAAATTAAGCAACAGCAGGAGACATCGCAGAAATCTTAGACATTCATGAGAAAGAGGAGAATGCGGTGATAACCGAGAGAGGCAGAATTGACAGCCGAGGACTCAGAAAACGTAGAAATTCAGGAGAATTTGGACACAACGCTCCAAACAGAGAAGGAGACAAGAAACAGCAGGGAGAGTGTAAAACGCAGAAATTAAGCAAAAACAGAAAACTACGAAGGCAACGCAGAGCATCATGAGAAAGAGGAGAAAGCGCTGATAACAGAGAGAGTAAGGAGAAAGACCAGAGAACGCAGAAAATGCAGAAATTCAGGAGAATTCGGACACAACGCAGTAAACAGAGAGTATCAGGGCAAACAACAGAAAACGCAAAAAACGCGGGAATTAATGAAAAACAGAAAACAACGAAGTAATCGCAGGCCATAATGAGAAAGTGGAGAACGCGCTGACAACACAGAGAGTCAGAAAAGGGAGCAGACGACGCAAAGAACGCAGAAATTCAAGAGGAAGCGGAGACAACGCAGTACACAGAGGGAATCGGGACAAACTGCAGGGAACGCGTAAAACGCAGAAATTAAGCAACAGCAGGAGACATCGCAGAAATCTTAGACATTCATGAGAAAGAGGAGAATGCGGTGATAACCGAGAGAGGCAGAATTGACAGCCGAGGACTCAGAAAACGTAGAAATTCAGGAGAATTTGGACACAACGCTCCAAACAGAGAAGGAGACAAGAAACAGCAGGGAGAGTGTAAAACGCAGAAATTAAGCAAAAACAGAAAACTACGAAGGCAACGCAGAGCATCATGAGAAAGAGGAGAAAGCGCTGATAACAGAGAGAGTAAGGAGAAAGACCAGAGAACGCAGAAAATGCAGAAATTCAGGAGAATTCGGACACAACGCAGTAAACAGAGAGTATCAGGGCAAACAACAGAAAACCCAAAAAACGCGGGAATTAATGAAAAACAGAAAACAACGAAGTAATCGCAGGCCATAATGAGAAAGTGGAGAACGCGCTGACAACACAGAGAGTCAGAAAAGGGAGCAGACGACGCAAAGAACGCAGAAATTCAAGAGGAAGCGGAGACAACGCAGTACACAGAGGGAATCGGGACAAACTGCAGGGAACGCGTAAAACGCAGAAATTAAGCAACAGCAGGAGACATCGCAGAAATCTTAGATATTCATGAGAAAGAGGAGAATGCGGTGATAACCGAGAGAGGCAGAATTGACAGCCGAGGACTCAGAAAACGTAGAAATTCAGGAGAATTTGGACACAACGCTCCAAACAGAGAAGGAGACAAGAAACAGCAGGGAGAGTGTAAAACGCAGAAATTAAGCAAAAACAGAAAACTACGAAGGCAACGCAGAGCATCATGAGAAAGAGGAGAAAGCGCTGATAACAGAGAGAGTAAGGAGAAAGACCAGAGAACGCAGAAAATGCAGAAATTCAGGAGAATTCGGACACAACGCAGTAAACAGAGAGTATCAGGGCAAACAACAGAAAACGCAAAAAACGCGGGAATTAATGAAAAACAGAAAACAACGAAGTAATCGCAGGCCATAATGAGAAAGTGGAGAACGCGCTGACAACACAGAGAGTCAGAAAAGGGAGCAGACGACGCAAAGAACGCAGAAATTCAAGAGGAAGCGGAGGCAACGCAGTACACAGAGGGAATCGGGACAAACTGCAGGGAACGCGTAAAACGCAGAAATTAAGCAACAGCAGGAGACATCGCAGAAATCTGAGACATTCATGAGAAAGAGGAGAATGCGGTGATAACCGAGAGAGGCAGAATTGACAGCCGAGGACTCAGAAAACGTAGAAATTCAGGAGAATTTGGACACAACGCTCCAAACAGAGAAGGAGACAAGAAACAGCAGGGAGAGTGTAAAACGCAGAAATTAAGCAAAAACAGAAAACTACGAAGGCAACGAAGAGCATCATGAGAAAGAGGAGAAAGCGCTGATAACAGAGAGAGTAAGGAGAAAGACCAGAGAACGCAGAAAAATGCAGAAATTCAGGAGAATTCGGACACAACGCAGTAAACAGAGAGTATCAGGGCAAACAACAGAAAACGCAAAAAACGCGGGAATTAATGAAAAACAGAAAACAACGAAGTAATCGCAGGCCATAATGAGAAAGTGGAGAACGCGCTGACAACACAGAGAGTCAGAAAAGGGAGCAGACGACGCAAAGAACGCAGAAATTCAAGAGGAAGCGGAGGCAACGCAGTACACAGAGGGAATCGGGACAAACTGCAGGGAACGCGTAAAACGCAGAAATTAAGCAACAGCAGGAGACATCGCAGAAATCTTAGACATTCATGAGAAAGAGGAGAATGCGGTGATAACCGAGAGAGGCAGAATTGACAGCCGAGGACTCAGAAAACGTAGAAATTCAGGAGAATTTGGACACAACGCTCCAAACAGAGAAGGAGACAAGAAACAGCAGGGAGAGTGTAAAACGCAGAAATTAAGCAAAAACAGAAAACTACGAAGGCAACGCAGAGCATCATGAGAAAGAGGAGAAAGCGCTGATAACAGAGAGAGTAAGGAGAAAGACCAGAGAACGCAGAAAATGCAGAAATTCAGGAGAATTCGGACACAACGCAGTAAACAGAGAGTATCAGGGCAAACAACAGAAAACGCAAAAAAACGCGGGAATTAATGAAAAACAGAAAACAACGAAGTAATCGCAGGCCATAATGAGAAAGTGGAGAACGCGCTGACAACACAGAGAGTCAGAAAAGGGAGCAGACGACGCAAAGAACGCAGAAATTCAAGAGGAAGCGGAGACAACGCAGTACACAGAGGGAATCGGGACAAACTGCAGGGAACGCGTAAAACGCAGAAATTAAGCAACAGCAGGAGACATCGCAGAAATCTTAGATATTCATGAGAAAGAGGAGAATGCGGTGATAACGGAGAGAGGCAGAATTGACAGCCGAGGACTCAGAAAACGTAGAAATTCAGGAGAATTTGGACACAACGCTCCAAACAGAGAAGGAGACAAGAAACAGCAGGGAGAGTGTAAAACGCAGAAATTAAGCAAAAACAGAAAACTACGAAGGCAACGCAGAGCATCATGAGAAAGAGGAGAAAGCGCTGATAACAGAGAGAGTAAGGAGAAAGACCAGAGAACGCAGAAAATGCAGAAATTCAGGAGAATTCGGACACAACGCAGTAAACAGAGAGTATCAGGGCAAACAACAGAAAACGCAAAAAACGCGGGAATTAATGAAAAACAGAAAACAACGAAGTAATCGCAGGCCATAATGAGAAAGTGGAGAACGCGCTGACAACACAGAGAGTCAGAAAAGGGAGCAGACGACGCAAAGAACGCAGAAATTCAAGAGGAAGCGGAGACAACGCAGTACACAGAGGGAATCGGGACAAACTGCAGGGAACGCGTAAAACGCAGAAATTAAGCAACAGCAGGAGACATCGCAGAAATCTTAGATATTCATGAGAAAGAGGAGAATGCGGTGATAACGGAGAGAGGCAGAATTGACAGCCGAGGACTCAGAAAACGTAGAAATTCAGGAGAATTTGGACACAACGCTCCAAACAGAGAAGGAGACAAGAAACAGCAGGGAGAGTGTAAAACGCAGAAATTAAGCAAAAACAGAAAACTACAAGGCAACGCAGAGCATCATGAGAAAGAGGAGAAAGCGCTGATAACAGAGAGAGTAAGGAGAAAGACCAGAGAACGCAGAAAATGCAGAAATTCAGGAGAATTCGGACACAACGCAGTAAACAGAGAGTATCAGGGCAAACAACAGAAAACGCAAAAAACGCGGGAATTAATGAAAAACAGAAAACAACGAAGTAATCGCAGGCCATAATGAGAAAGTGGAGAACGCGCTGACAACACAGAGAGTCAGAAAAGGGAGCAGACGACGCAAAGAACGCAGAAATTCAAGAGGAAGCGGAGGCAACGCAGTACACAGAGGGAATCGGGACAAACTGCAGGGAACGCGTAAAACACAGAAATTAAGCAACAGCAGGAGACATCGCAGAAATCTTAGATATTCATGAGAAAGAGGAGAATGCGGTGATAACCGAGAGAGGCAGAATTGACAGCCGAGGACTCAGAAAACGTAGAAATTCAGGAGAATTTGGACACAACGCTCCAAACAGAGAAGGAGACAAGAAACAGCAGGGAGAGTGTAAAACGCAGAAATTAAGCAAAAACAGAAAACTACGAAGGCAACGCAGAGCATCATGAGAAAGAGGAGAAAGCACTGATAACAGAGAGAGTAAGGAGAAAGACCAGAGAACGCAGAAAATGCAGAAATTCAGGAGAATTCGGACACAACGCAGTAAACAGAGAGTATCAGGGCAAACAACAGAAAACGCAAAAAACGCGGGAATTAATGAAAAACAGAAAACAACGAAGTAATCGCAGGCCATAATGAGAAAGTGGAGAACGCGCTGACAACACAGAGAGTCAGAAAAGGGAGCAGACGACGCAAAGAACGCAGAAATTCAAGAGGAAGCGGAGACAACGCAGTACACAGAGGGAATCGGGACAAACTGCAGGGAACGCGTAAAACGCAGAAATTAAGCAACAGCAGGAGACATCGCAGAAATCTTAGACATTCATGAGAAAGAGGAGAATGCGGTGATAACCGAGAGAGGCAGAATTGACAGCCGAGGACTCAGAAAACGTAGAAATTCAGGAGAATTTGGACACAACGCTCCAAACAGAGAAGGAGACAAGAAACAGCAGGGAGAGTGTAAAACGCAGAAATTAAGCAAAAACAGAAAACTACGAAGGCAACGCAGAGCATCATGAGAAAGAGGAGAAAGCGCTGATAACAGAGAGAGTAAGGAGAAAGACCAGAGAACGCAGAAAATGCAGAAATTCAGGAGAATTCGGACACAACGCAGTAAACAGAGAGTATCAGGGCAAACAACAGAAAACGCAAAAAACGCGGGAATTAATGAAAAACAGAAAACAACGAAGTAATCGCAGGCCATAATGAGAAAGTGGAGAACGCGCTGACAACACAGAGAGTCAGAAAAGGGAGCAGACGACGCAAAGAACGCAGAAATTCAAGAGGAAGCGGAGGCAACGCAGTACACAGAGGGAATCGGGACAAACTGCAGGGAACGCGTAAAACGCAGAAATTAAGCAACAGCAGGAGACATCGCAGAAATCTTAGATATTCATGAGAAAGAGGAGAATGCGGTGATAACCGAGAGAGGCAGAATTGACAGCCGAGGACTCAGAAAACGTAGAAATTCAGGAGAATTTGGACACAACGCTCCAAACAGAGAAGGAGACAAGAAACAGCAGGGAGAGTGTAAAACGCAGAAATTAAGCAAAAACAGAAAACTACGAAGGCAACGCAGAGCATCATGAGAAAGAGGAGAAAGCGCTGATAACAGAGTGAGTAAGGAGAAAGACCAGAGAACGCAGAAAAGGCAGAAATTCAGGAGAATTCGGACACAACGCAGTAAACAGAGAGTATCAGGGCAAACAACAGAAAACGCAAAAAACGCGGGAATTAATGAAAAACAGAAAACAACGAAGTAATCGCAGGCCATAATGAGAAAGTGGAGAACGCGCTGACAACACAGAGAGTCAGAAAAGGGAGCAGACGACGCAAAGAACGCAGAAATTCAAGAGGAAGCAGAGACAACGCAGTACACAGAGGGAATCGGGACAAACTGCAGGGAACGCGAAAAACGCAGAAATTAAGCAACAGCAGGAGACATCGCAGAAATCTTAGATATTCATGAGAAAGAGGAGAATGCGGTGATAACCGAGAGAGGCAGAATTGACAGCCGAGGACTCAGAAAACGTAGAAATTCAGGAGAATTTGGACACAACGCTCCAAACAGAGAAGGAGACAAGAAACAGCAGGGAGAGTGTAAAACGCAGAAATTAAGCAAAAGCAGAAAACTACGAAGGCAACGCAGAGCATCATGAGAAAGAGGAGAAAGCGCTGATAACAGAGAGAGTAAGGAGAAAGACTAGAGAACGCAGAAAATGCAGAAATTCAGGAGAATTCGGACACAACGCAGTAAACAGAGAGTATCAGGGCAAACAACAGAAAACGCAAAAAACGCGGGAATTAATGAAAAACAGAAAACAACGAAGTAATCGCAGGCCATAATGAGAAAGTGGAGAACGCGCTGACAACACAGAGAGTCAGAAAAGGGAGCAGACGACGCAAAGAACGCAGAAATTCAAGAGGAAGCGGAGGCAATGCAGTACACAGAGGGAATCGGGACAAACTGCAGGGAACGCGAAAAACGCAGAAATTAAGCAACAGCAGGAGACATCGCAGAAATCTTAGATATTCATGACAAAGATGAGAATGCGGTGATAACCGAGAGAGGCAGAATTGACAGCCGAGGACTCAGAAAACGTAGAAATTCAGGAGAATTTGGACACAACGCTCCAAACAGAGAAGGAGACAAGAAACAGCAGGGAGAGTGTAAAACGCAGAAATTAAGCAAAAACAGAAAACTACGAAGGCAACGCAGAGCATCATGAGAAAGAGGAGAATGCGCTGATAAAAGAGAAAGTAAGGAAAAAGACCAGAGAACGCAGAAAATGCAGAAATTCAGGAGAATTCGGACACAACGCAGTAAACAGAGAGTATCAGGGCAAACAACAGAAAACGCAAAAAACGCGGGAATTAATGAAAAACAGAAAACAACGAAGTAATCGCAGGCCATAATGAGAAAGTGGAGAACGCGCTGACAACACAGAGAGTCAGAAAAGGGAGCAGACGACGCAAAGAACGCAGAAATTCAAGAGGAAGCGGAGGCAACGCAGTACACAGAGGGAATCGGGACAAACTGCAGGGAACGCGTAAAACGCAGAAATTAAGCAACAGCAGGAGACATCGCAGATCTTAGATATTCATGAGAAAGAGGAGAATGCGGTGATAACCGAGAGAGGCAGAATTGACAGCCGAGGACTCAGAAAACGTAGAAATTCAGGAGAATTTGGACACAACGCTCCAAAAAGAGAAGGAGACAAGAAACAGCAGGGAGAGTGTAAAACGCAGAAATTAACCAAAAACAGAAAACTACGAAGGCAACGCAGAGCATCATGAGAAAGAGGAGAAAGCACTGATAACAGAGAGAGTAAGGAGAAAGACCAGAGAACGCAGAAAATGCAGAAATTTAGGAGAATTCGGACACAACGCAGTAAACAGAGAGTATCAGGGCAAACAACAGAAAACGCAAAAAACGCGGGAATTAATGAAAAACAGAAAACAACGAAGTAATCGCAGGCCATAATGAGAAAGTGGAGAACGCGCTGACAACACAGAGAGTCAGAAAAGGGAGCAGACGACGCAAAGAACGCAGAAATTCAAGAGGAAGCGGAGACAACGCAGTACACAGAGGGAATCGGGCAAACTGCAGGGAACGCGAAAAACGCAGAAATTAAGCAACAGCAGGAGACATCGCAGAAATCTTAGATATTCATGAGAAAGAGGAGAATGCGGTGATAACCGAGAGAGGCAGAATTGACAGCCGAGGACTCAGAAAATGTAGAAATTCAGGAGAATTTGGACACAACGCTCCAAACAGAGAAGGAGACAAGAAACAGCAGGGAGAGTGTAAAACGCAGAAATTAAGCAAAAACAGAAAACTACGAAGGCAACGCAGAGAATCATGAGAAAGAGGAGAAAGCGCTGATAACAGAGAGAGTAAGGAGAAAGACCAGAGAACGCAGAAAATGCAGAAATTCAGGAGAATTCGGACACAACGCAGTAAACAGAGAGTATCAGGGCAAACAACAGAAAACGCAAAAAACGCGGGAATTAATGAAAAACAGAAAACAACGAAGTAATCGCAGGCCATAATGAGAAAGTGGAGAACGCGCTGACAACACAGAGAGTCAGAAAAGGGAGCAGACGACGCAAAGAACGCAGAAATTCAAGAGGAAGCGGAGACAACGCAGTACACAGAGGGAATCGGGACAAACTGCAGGGAACGCGTAAAACGCAGAAATTAAGCAACAGCAGGAGACATCGCAGAAATCTTAGATATTCATGAGAAAGAGGAGAATGTGGTGATAACGGAGAGAGGCAGAATTGACAGCCGAGGACTCAGAAAACGTAGAAATTCAGGAGAATTTGGACACAACGCTCCAAACAGAGAAGGAGACAAGAAACAGCAGGGAGAGTGTAAAACGCAGAAATTAAGCAAAAACAGAAAACTACGAAGGCAACGCAGAGCATCATGAGAAAGAGGAGAAAGCGCTGATAACAGAGAGAGTAAGGAGAAAGACCAG
This sequence comes from Tadarida brasiliensis, assembly GCA_030848825.1. Taxonomy (NCBI): domain Eukaryota; kingdom Metazoa; phylum Chordata; class Mammalia; order Chiroptera; family Molossidae; genus Tadarida; species Tadarida brasiliensis. Next base: position 53,201 of record JAUMIU010000058.1, on the reverse strand, counting down.
AGAACGCAGAAAATGCAGAAATTCAGGAGAATTCGGACACAACGCAGTAAACAGAGAGTATCAGGGTAAACAACAGAAAACGCAAAAAACGCGGGAATTAATGAAAAGCAGAAAACAACGAGGAATCGCAGGCCATAATGAGAAAGTGGAGAACGCGCTGACAACACAGAGAGTCAGAAAAGGGAGCAGACGACGCAAAGAACGCAGAAATTCAAGAGGAAGCGGAGGCAACGCAGTACACAGAGGGAATCGGGACAAACTGCAGGGAACGCGTAAAACGCAGAAATTAAGCAACAGCAGGAGACATCGCAGAAATCTTAGATATTCATGAGAAAGAGGAGAATGCGGTGATAACCGAGAGAGGCAGAATTGACAGCCGAGGACTCAGAAAACGTAGAAATTCAGGAGAATTTGGACACAACGCTCCAAACAGAGAAGGAGACAAGAAACAGCAGGGAGAGTGTAAAACGCAGAAATTAAGCAAAAACAGAAAACTACGAAGGCAACGCAGAGCATCATGAGAAAGAGGAGAAAGCGCTGATAACAGAGAGAGTAGGAGAAAGACCAGAGAACGCAGAAAATGCAGAAATTCAGGAGAATTCGGACACAACGCAGTAAACAGAGAGTATCAGGGCAAACAACAGAAAACGCAAAAAACGCGGGAATTAATGAAAAACAGAAAACAACGAAGTAATCGCAGGCCATAATGAGAAAGTGGAGAACGCGCTGACAACACAGAGAGTCAGAAAAGGGAGCAGACGACGCAAAGAACGCAGAAATTCAAGAGGAAGCGGAGACAACGCAGTACACAGAGGGAATCGGGACAAACTGCAGGGAACGCGTAAAACGCAGAAATTAAGCAACAGCAGGAGACATCGCAGAAATCTTAGACATTCATGAGAAAGAGGAGAATGCGGTGATAACCGAGAGAGGCAGAATTGACAGCCGAGGACTCAGAAAACGTAGAAATTCAGGAGAATTTGGACACAACGCTCCAAACAGAGAAGGAGACAAGAAACAGCAGGGAGAGTGTAAAACGCAGAAATTAAGCAAAAACAGAAAACTACGAAGGCAACGCAGAGCATCATGAGAAAGAGGAGAAAGCGCTGATAACAGAGAGAGTAAGGAGAAAGACCAGAGAACGCAGAAAATGCAGAAATTCAGGAGAATTCGGACACAACGCAGTAAACAGAGAGTATCAGGGCAAACAACAGAAAACGCAAAAAACGCGGGAATTAATGAAAAACAGAAAACAACGAAGTAATCGCAGGCCATAATGAGAAAGTGGAGAACGCGCTGACAACACAGAGAGTCAGAAAAGGGAGCAGACGACGCAAAGAACGCAGAAATTCAAGAGGAAGCGGAGGCAACGCAGTACACAGAGGGAATCGGGACAAACTGCAGGGAACGCGTAAAACGCAGAAATTAAGCAACAGCAGGAGACATCGCAGAAATCTTAGATATTCATGAGAAAGAGGAGAATGCGGTGATAACCGAGAGAGGCAGAATTGACAGCCGAGGACTCAGAAAACGTAGAAATTCAGGAGAATTTGGACACAACGCTCCAAACAGAGAAGGAGACAAGAAACAGCAGGGAGAGTGTAAAACGCAGAAATTAAGCAAAAACAGAAAACTACGAAGGCAACGCAGAGCATCATGAGAAAGAGGAGAAAGCGCTGATAACAGAGTGAGTAAGGAGAAAGACCAGAGAACGCAGAAAAGGCAGAAATTCAGGAGAATTCGGACACAACGCAGTAAACAGAGAGTATCAGGGCAAACAACACAAAACGCAAAAAACGCGGGAATTAATGAAAAACAGAAAACAACGAAGTAATCGCAGGCCATAATGAGAAAGTGGAGAACGCGCTGACAACACAGAGAGTCAGAAAAGGGAGCAGACGACGCAAAGAACGCAGAAATTCAAGAGGAAGCGGAGACAACGCAGTACACAGAGGGAATCGGGACAAACTGCAGGGAACGCGAAAACGCAGAAATTAAGCAACAGCAGGAGACATCGCAGAAATCTTAGATATTCATGAGAAAGAGGAGAATGCGGTGATAACCGAGAGAGGCAGAATTGACAGCCGAGGACTCAGAAAACGTAGAAATTCAGGAGAATTTGGACACAACGCTCCAAACAGAGAAGGAGACAAGAAACAGCAGGGAGAGTGTAAAACGCAGAAATTAAGCAAAAGCAGAAAACTACGAAGGCAACGCAGAGCATCATGAGAAAGAGGAGAAAGCGCTGATAACAGAGAGAGTAAGGAGAAAGACTAGAGAACGCAGAAAATGCAGAAATTCAGGAGAATTCGGACACAACGCAGTAAACAGAGAGTATCAGGGCAAACAACAGAAAACGCAAAAAACGCGGGAATTAATGAAAAACAGAAAACAACGAAGTAATCGCAGGCCATAATGAGAAAGTGGAGAACGCGCTGACAACACAGAGAGTCAGAAAAGGGAGCAGACGACGCAAAGAACGCAGAAATTCAAGAGGAAGCGGAGGCAACGCAGTACACAGAGGGAATCGGGACAAACTGCAGGGAACGCGTAAAACGCAGAAATTAAGCAACAGCAGGAGACATCGCAGAAATCTTAGATATTCATGAGAAAGAGGAGAATGCGGTGATAACCGAGAGAGGCAGAATTGACAGCCGAGGACTCAGAAAACGTAGAAATTCAGGAGAATTTGGACACAACGCTCCAAAAAGAGAAGGAGACAAGAAACAGCAGGGAGAGTGTAAAACGCAGAAATTAACCAAAAACAGAAAACTACGAAGGCAACGCAGAGCATCATGAGAAAGAGGAGAAAGAACTGATAACAGAGAAAGTAAGGAGAAAGACCAGAGAACGCAGAAAATGCAGAAATTCAGGAGAATTCGGACACAACGCAGTAAACAGAGAGTATCAGGGCAAACAACAGAAAACGCAAAAAACGCGGGAATTAATGAAAAACAGAAAACAACGAAGTAATCGCAGGCCATAATGAGAAAGTGGAGAACGCGCTGACAACACAGAGAGTCAGAAAAGGGAGCAGACGACGCAAAGAACGCAGAAATTCAAGAGGAAGCGGAGACAACGCAGTACACAGAGGGAATCGGGACAAACTGCAGGGAACGCGTAAAACGCAGAAATTAAGCAACAGCAGGAGACATCGCAGAAATCTTAGATATTCATGAGAAAGAGGAGAATGTGGTGATAACGGAGAGAGGCAGAATTGACAGCCGAGGACTCAGAAAACGTAGAAATTCAGGAGAATTTGGACACAACGCTCCAAACAGAGAAGGAGACAAGAAACAGCAGGGAGAGTGTAAAACGCAGAAATTAAGCAAAAACAGAAAACTACGAAGGCAACGCAGAGCATCATGAGAAAGAGGAGAAAGCGCTGATAACAGAGAGAGTAAGGAGAAAGACCAGAGAACGCAGAAAATGCAGAAATTCAGGAGAATTCGGACACAACGCAGTAAACAGAGAGTATCAGGGTAAACAACAGAAAACGCAAAAAACGCGGGAATTAATGAAAAGCAGAAAACAACGAAGTAATCGCAGGCCATAATGAGAAAGTGGAGAACGCGCTGACAACACAGAGAGTCAGAAAAGGGAGCAGACGACGCAAAGAACGCAGAAATTCAAGAGGAAGCGGAGGCAACGCAGTACACAGAGGGAATCGGGACAAACTGCAGGGAACGCGTAAAACGCAGAAATTAAGCAACAGCAGGAGACATCGCAGAAATCTTAGATATTCATGAGAAAGAGGAGAATGCGGTGATAACCGAGAGAGGCAGAATTGACAGCCGAGGACTCAGAAAACGTAGAAATTCAGGAGAATTTGGACACAACGCTCCAAACAGAGAAGGAGACAAGAAACAGCAGGGAGAGTGTAAAACGCAGAAATTAAGCAAAAACAGAAAACTACGAAGGCAACGCAGAGCATCATGAGAAAGAGGAGAAAGCGCTGATAGAGAGTAAGGAGAGAGACCAGAGAACGCAGAAAATGCAGAAATTCAGGAGAATTCGGACACAACGCAGTAAACAGAGAGTATCAGGGCAAACAACAGAAAACGCAAAAAACGCGGGAATTAATGAAAAACAGAAAACAACGAAGTAATCGCAGGCCATAATGAGAAAGTGGAGAACGCGCTGACAACACAGAGAGTCAGAAAAGTGAGCAGACGACGCAAAGAACGCAGAAATTCAAGAGGAAGCGGAGACAACGCAGTACACAGAGGGAATCGGGGCAAACTGCAGGGAACGCGAAAAACGCAGAAATTAAGCAACAGCAAGAGACATCGCAGAAATCTTAGATATTCATGAGAAAGAGGAGAATGCGGTGATAACCGAGAGAGGCAGAATTGACAGCCGAGGACTCAGAAAACGTAGAAATTCAGGAGAATTTGGACACAACGCTCCAAACAGAGAAGGAGACAAGAAACAGCAGGGAGAGTGTAAAACGCAGAAATTAAGCAAAAACAGAAAACTACGAAGGCAACGCAGAGCATCATGAGAAAGAGGAGAAAGCGCTGATAACAGAGAGAGTAAGGAGAAAGACCAGAGAACGCAGAAAATGCAGAAATTCAGGAGAATTCGGACACAACGCAGTAAACAGAGAGTATCAGGGCAAACAACAGAAAACGCAAAAAACGCGGGAATTAATGAAAAACAGAAAACAACGAAGTAATCGCAGGCCATAATGAGAAAGTGGAGAACGCGCTGACAACACAGAGAGTCAGAAAAGGGAGCAGACGACGCAAAGAACGCAGAAATTCAAGAGGAAGCGGAGACAACGCAGTACACAGAGGGAATCGGGACAAACTGCAGGGAACGCGTAAAACGCAGAAATTAAGCAACAGCAGGAGACATCGCAGAAATCTTAGATATTCATGAGAAAGAGGAGAATGCGGTGATAACGGAGAGAGGCAGAATTGACAGCCGAGGACTCAGAAAACGTAGAAATTCAGGAGAATTTGGACACAACGCTCCAAACAGAGAAGGAGACAAGAAACAGCAGGGAGAGTGTAAAACGCAGAAATTAAGCAAAAACAGAAAACTACGAAGGCAACGCAGAGTATCATGAGAAAGAGGAGAAAGCGCTGATAACAGAGAGAGTAAGGAGGAAGACCAGAGAACGCAGAAAATGCAGAAATTCAGGAGAATTCGGACACAACGCAGTAAACAGTATCATGGCAAACAACAGAAAACGCAAAAAACGCGGGAATTAATGAAAAACAGAAAACAACGAAGTAATCGCAGACCATAATGAGAAAGTGGAGAACGCGCTGACAACACAGAGAGTCAGAAAAGGGAGCAGACGACGCAAAGAACGCAGAAATTCAAGAGGAAGCGGAGACAACGCAGTACACAGAGGGAATCGGGACAAACTGCAGGGAACGCGTAAAACGCAGAAATTAAGCAACAGCAGGAGACATTGCAGAAATCTTAGATATTCATGAGAAAGAGGAGAATGCGGTGATAACCGAGAGAGGCAGAATTGACAGCCGAGGAATCAGAAAACGTAGAAATTCAGGAGAATTTGGACACAACGCTCCAAACAGAGAAGGAGACAAGAAACAGCAGGGAGAGTGTAAAACGCAGAAATTAAGCAAAAACAGAAAACTACGAAGGCAACGCAGAGCATCATGAGAAAGAGGAGAAAGCGCTGATAACAGAGAGAGTAAGGAGAAAGACCAGAGAACGCAGAAAATGCAGAAATTCAGGAGAATTCGTACACAACGCAGTAAACAGAGAGTATCAGGGCAAACAACAGAAACCGCAAAAAACGCGGCAATTAATGAAAAACAGAAAACAACGAAGTAATCGCAGGCCATAATGAGAGAGTGGAGAACGCGCTGACAACACAGAGAGTCAGAAAAGGGAGCAGACGACGCAAAGAACGCAGAAATTCAAGAGGAAGCGGAGACAACGCAGTACACAGAGGGAATCGGGACAAACTGCAGGGAACGCTTAAAACGCAGAAATTAAGCAACAGCAGGAGACATCGCAGAAATCTTAGATATTCATGAGAAAGAGGAGAATGCGGAGATAACCGAGAGAGGCAGAATTGACAGCCGAGGACTCAGAAAACGTAGAAATTCAGGAGAATTTGGACACAACGCTCCAAACAGAGAAGGAGACAAGAAACAGCAGGGAGAGTGTGAAACGCAGAAATTAAGCAAAAACAGAAAACTACGAAGGCAACGCAGAGCATCATGAGAAAGAGGAGAAAGCGCTGATAACAGAGAGAGTAAGGAGAAAGACCAGAGAACGCAGAAAATGCAGAAATTCAGGAGAATTCGGACACAACGCAGTAAACAGAGAGTATCAGGGCAAACAACAGAAAAAGCAAAAAACGCGGGAATTAATGAAAAACAGAAAACAACGAAGTAATCGCAGGCCATAATGAGAAAGTGGAGAATGCGCTGACAACACAGAGAGTCAGAAAAGGGAGCAGACGACGCAAAGAACGCAGAAATTCAAGAGGAAGCGGAGACAACGCAGTACACAGAGGGAATCGGGACAAACTGCAGGGAACGCGTAAAACGCAGAAATTAAGCAACAGCAGGAGACATCGCAGAAATCTTAGATATTCATGAGAAAGAGGAGAATGCGGTGATAACGGAGAATGGCAGAATTGACAGCCGAGGACTCAGAAAACGTAGAAATTCAGGAGAATTTGGACACAACGCTCCAAACAGAGAAGGAGACAAGAAACAGCAGGGAGAGTGTAAAACGCAGAAATTAAGCAAAAACAGAAAACAACGAAGGAAACGCAGAGCATCATGAGAAAGAGGAGAAAGCGCTGATAACAGAGAGAGTAAGGAGAAAGACCAGAGAACGCAGAAAATGCAGAAATTCAGGAGAATTCGGACACAACGCAGTAAACAGAGAGTATCAGGGCAAACAACAGAAAACGCAAAAAACGCGGGAATTAATGAAAAACAGAAAACAACGAAGTAATCGCAGGCCATAATGAGAAAGTGGAGAACGCGCTGACAACACAGAGAGTCAGAAAAGGGAGCAGACGACGCAAAGAACGCAGAAATTCAAGAGGAAGCGGAGACAACGCAGTACAGAGGGAATCGGGACAAACTGCAGGGAACGCGAAAAACGCAGAAATTAAGCAACAGCAGGAGACATCGCAGAAATCTTAGATATTCATGAGAAAGAGGAGAATGCGGTGATAACGGAGAGAGGCAGAATTGACAGCCGAGGACTCAGAAAACGTAGAAATTCAGGAGAATTTGGACACAACGCTCCAAACAGAGAAGGAGACAAGAAACAGCAGGGAGAGTGTAAAACGCAGAAATTAAGAAAAAACAGAAAACTACGAAGGCAACGCAGAGCATCATGAGAAAGAGGAGAAAGCGCTGATAACAGAGAGAGTAAGGAGAAAGACCAGAGAACGCAGAAAATGCAGAAATTCAGGAGAATTCGGACACAACGCAGTAAACAGAGAGTATCAGGGCAAACAACAGAAAACGCAAAAAACGCGGGAATTAATGAAAAACAGAAAACAACGAAGTAATCGCAGGCCATAATGAGAAAGTGGAGAACGCGCTGACAACACAGAGAGTCAGAAAAGGGAGCAGACGACGCAAAGAACGCAGAAATTCAAGAGGAAGCGGAGGCAACGCAGTACACAGAGGGAATCGGGACAAACTGCAGGGAACGCGAAAAACGCAGAAATTAAGCAACAGCAGGAGACATCGCAGAAATCTTAGATATTCATGAGAAAGAGGAGAATGCGGTGATAACCGAGAGAGGCAGAATTGACAGCCGAGGACTCAGAAAACGTAGAAATTCAGGAGAATTTGGACACAACGCTCCAAACAGAGAAGGAGACAAGAAACAGCAGGGAGAGTGTAAAACGCAGAAATTAAGCAAAAAGAGAAAACTACGAAGGCAACGCAGAGCATCATGAGAAAGAGGAGAAAGTGCTGATAACAGAGAGAGTAAGGAGAAAGACCAGAGAACGCAGAAAATGCAGAAATTCAGGAGAATTCGGACACAACGCAGTAAACAGAGAGTATCAGGGCAAACAACAGAAAACGCAAAAAACGCGGGAATTAATGAAAAACAGAAAACAACGAAGTAATCGCAGGCCATAATGAGAAAGTGGAGAACGCGCTGACAACACAGAGAGTCAGAAAAGGGATCAGACGACGCAAAGAACGCAGAAATTCAAGAGGAAGCGGAGGCAACGCAGTACACAGAGGGAATCGGGACAAACTGCAGGGAACGCGAAAAACGCAGAAATTAAGCAACAGCAGGAGACATCGCAGAAATCTTAGATATTCATGAGAAAGATGAGAATGCGGTGATAACCGAGAGAGGCAGAATTGACAGCCGAGGACTCAGAAAACGTAGAAATTCAGGAGAATTTGGACACAACGCTCCAAACAGAGAAGGAGACAAGAAACAGCAGGGAGAGTGTAAAACGCAGAAATTAAGCAAAAAGAGAAAACAACGAAGGCAACGCAGAGCATCATGAGAAAGAGGAGAAAGTGCTGATAACAGAGAGAGTAAGGAGAAAGACCAGAGAACGCAGAAAATGCAGAAATTCAGGAGAATTCGGACACAACGCAGTAAACAGAGAGTATCAGGGCAAACAACAGAAAACGCAAAAAACGCGGGAATTAATGAAAAACAGAAAACAAAGAAGTAATCGCAGGCCATAATGAGAAAGTGGAGAACGCGCTGACAACACAGAGAGTCAGAAAAGGGAGCAGACGACGCAAAGAACGCAGAAATTCAAGAGGAAGCGGAGACAACGCAGTACACAGAGGGAATCGGGACAAACTGCAGGGAACGCGAAAAACGCAGAAATTAAGCAACAGCAGGAGACATCGCAGAAATCTTAGATATTCATGAGAAAGAGGAGAATGCGGTGATAACCGAGAGAGGCAGAATTGACAGCCGAGGACTCAGAAAACGTAGAAATTCAGGAGAATTTGGACACAACGCTCCAAACAGAGAAGGAGACAAGAAACAGCAGGGAGAGTGTAAAACGCAGAAATTAAGCAAAAACAGAAAACTACGAAGGCAACGCAGAGCATCATGAGAAAGAGGAGAAAGCACTGATAAAAGAGAGAGTAAGGAGAAAGACCAGAGAACGCAGAAAATGCAGAAATTCAGGAGAATTCGGACACAACGCAGTAAACAGAGAGTATCAGGGCAAACAACAGAAAACGCAAAAAACGCAGGAATTAATGAAAAACAGAAAACAACGAAGTAATCGCAGGCCATAATGAGAAAGTGGAGAACGCACTGACAACACAGAGAGTCAGAAAAGGGAGCAGACGACGCAAAGAACGCAGAAATTCAAGAGGAAGCGGAGGCAACGCAGTACACAGAGGGAATCGGGACAAACTGCAGGGAACGCGTAAAACGCAGAAATTAAGCAACAGCAGGAGACATCGCAGAAATCTTAGATATTCATGAGAAAGAGGAGAATGCGGTGATAACCGAGACAGGCAGAATTGACAGCCGAGGACTCAGAAAACGTACAAATTCAGGAGAATTTGGACACAACGCTCCAAACAGAGAAGGAGACAAGAAACAGCAGGGAGAGTGTAAAACGCAGAAATTAAGCAAAAACAGAAAACTACGAAGGCAACGCAGAGCATCATGAGAAAGAGGAGAAAGCGCTGATAACAGAGAGAGTAAGGAGAAAGACCAGAGAACGCAGAAAATGCAGAAATTCAGGAGAATTCGGACACAACGCAGTAAACAGAGAGTATCAGGGCAAACAACAGAAAACGCAAAAAACGCGGGAATTAATGCAAAACAGAAAACAACGAAGTAATCGCAGGCCATAATGAGAAAGTGGAGAACGCGCTGACAACACAGAGAGTCAGAAAAGGGAGCAGACGACGCAAAGAACGCAGAAATTCAAGAGGAAGCGGAGACAACGCAGTACACAGAGGGAATCGGGACAAACTGCAGGGAACGCGTAAAACGCACAAATTAAGCAACAGCAGGAGACATCGCAGAAATCTTAGATATTCATGAGAAAGAGGAGAATGCGGTGATAACGGAGAATGGCAGAATTGACAGCCGAGGACTCAGAAAACGTAGAAATTCAGGAGAATTTGGACACAACGCTCCAAACAGAGAAGGAGACAAGAAACAGCAGGGAGAGTGTAAAACGCAGAAATTAAGCAAAAACAGAAAACTACGAAGGCAACGCAGAGCATCATGAGAAAGAGGAGAAAGCGCTGATAACAGAGAGAGTAAGGAGAAAGACCAGAGAACGCAGAAAATGCAGAAATTCAGGAGAATTCGGACACAACGCAGTAAACAGAGAGTATCAGGGCAAACAACAGAAAACGCAAAAAACGCGGGAATTAATGAAAAACAGAAAACAACGAAGTAATCGCAGGCCATAATGAGAAAGTGGAGAACGCGCTGACAACACAGAGAGTCAGAAAAGTGAGCAGACGACGCAAAGAACGCAGAAATTCAAGAGGAAGCGGAGACAACGCAGTACACAGAGGGAATCGGGACAAACTGCAGGGAACGCGAAAAACGCAGAAATTAAGCAACAGCAGGAGACATCGCAGAAATCTTAGATATTCATGAGAAAGAGGAGAATGCGGTGATAACCGAGAGAGGCAGAATTGACAGCCGAGGACTCAGAAAACGTAGAAATTCAGGAGAATTTGGACACAACGCTCCAAACAGAGAAGGAGACAAGAAACAGCAGGGAGAGTGTAAAACGCAGAAATTAAGCAAAAACAGAAAACTACGAAGGCAACGCAGAGCATCATGAGAAAGAGGAGAAAGCGCTGGTAACAGAGAGAGTAAGGAGAAAGACCAGAGAACGCAGAAAATGCAGAAATTCAGGAGAATTCGGACACAACGCAGTAAACAGAGAGTATCAGGGCAAACAACAGAAAACGCAAAAAACGCGGGAATTAATGAAAAACAGAAAACAACGAAGTAATCGCAGGCCATAATGAGAAAGTGGAGAACGCGCTGACAACACAGAGAGTCAGAAAAGGGAGCAGACGACGCAAAGAACGCAGAAATTCAAGAGGAAGCGGAGACAACGCAGTACACAGAGGGAATCGGGACAAACTGCAGGGAACGCGTAAAACGCAGAAATTAAGCAACAGCAGGAGACATCGCAGAAATCTTAGATATTCATGAGAAAGAGGAGAATGCGGTGATAACCGAGAGAGGCAGAATTGACAGCCGAGGACTCAGAAAACGTAGAAATTCAGGAGAATTTGGACACAACGCTCCAAACAGAGAAGGAGACAAGAAACAGCAGGGAGAGTGTAAAACGCAGAAATTAAGCAAAAACAGAAAACTACGAAGGCAACGCAGAGCATCATGAGAAAGAGGAGAAAGCGCTGATAACAGAGAGAGTAAGGAGAAAGACCAGAGAACGCAGAAAATGCAGAAATTCAGGAGAATTCGGACACAACGCAGTAAACAGAGAGTATCAGGGCAAACAACAGAAAACGCAAAAAACGCGGGAATTAATGAAAAACAGAAAACAACGAAGTAATCGCAGGCCATAATGAGAAAGTGGAGAACGCGCTGACAACACAGAGAGTCAGAAAAGGGAGCAGACGACGCAAAGAACGCAGAAATTCAAGAGGAAGCGGAGACAACGCAGTACACAGAGGGAATCGGGACAAACTGCAGGGAACGCGTAAAACGCAGAAATTAAGCAACAGCAGGAGACATCGCAGAAATCTTAGATATTCATGAGAAAGAGGAGAATGCGGTGATAACGGAGAGAGGCAGAATTGACAGCCGAGGACTCAGAAAACGTAGAAATTCAGGAGAATTTGGACACAACGCTCCAAACAGAGAAGGAGACAAGAAACAGCAGGGAGAGTGTAAAACGCAGAAATTAAGCAAAAACAGAAAACTACGAAGGCAACGCAGAGTATCATGAGAAAGAGGAGAAAGCGCTGATAACAGAGAGAGTAAGGAGGAAGACCAGAGAACGCAGAAAATGCAGAAATTCAGGAGAATTCGGACACAACGCAGTAAACAGTATCATGGCAAACAACAGAAAACGCAAAAAACGCGGGAATTAATGAAAAACAGAAAACAACGAAGTAATCGCAGACCATAATGAGAAAGTGGAGAACGCGCTGACAACACAGAGAGTCAGAAAAGGGAGCAGACGACGCAAAGAACGCAGAAATTCAAGAGGAAGCGGAGACAACGCAGTACACAGAGGGAATCGGGACAAACTGCAGGGAACGCGAAAAACGCAGAAATTAAGCAACAGCAGGAGACATTGCAGAAATCTTAGATATTCATGAGAAAGAGGAGAATGCGGTGATAACGGAGAGAAGCAGAATTGACAGCCGAGGAATCAGAAAACGTAGAAATTCAGGAGAATTTGGACACAACGCTCCAAACAGAGAAGGAGACAAGAAACAGCAGGGAGAGTGTAAAACGCAGAAATTAAGCAAAAACAGAAAACTACGAAGGCAACGCAGAGCATCATGAGAAAGAGGAGAAAGCGCTGATAACAGAGAGAGTAAGGAGAAAGACCAGAGAACGCAGAAAATGCAGAAATTCAGGAGAATTCGTACACAACGCAGTAAACAGAGAGTATCAGGGCAAACAACAGAAAAAGCAAAAAACGCGGCAATTAATGAAAAACAGAAAACAACGAAGTAATCGCAGGCCATAATGAGAGAGTGGAGAACGCGCTGACAACACAGAGAGTCAGAAAAGGGAGCAGACGACGCAAAGAACGCAGAAATTCAAGAGGAAGCGGAGACAACGCAGTACACAGAGGGAATCGGGACAAACTGCAGGGAACGCTTAAAACGCAGAAATTAAGGAACAGCAGGAGACATCGCAGAAATCTTAGATATTCATGAGAAAGAGGAGAATGCGGAGATAACCGAGAGAGGCAGAATTGACAGCCGAGGACTCAGAAAACGTAGAAATTCAGGAGAATTTGGACACAACGCTCCAAACAGAGAAGGAGACAAGAAACAGCAGGGAGAGTGTGAAACGCAGAAATTAAGCAAAAACAGAAAACTACGAAGGCAACGCAGAGCATCATGAGAAAGAGGAGAAAGGGCTGATAACAGAGAGAGTAAGGAGAAAGACCAGAGAACGCAGAAAATGCAGAAATTCAGGAGAATTCGGACACAACGCAGTAAACAGAGAGTATCAGGGCAAACAACAGAAAAAGCAAAAAACGCGGGAATTAATGAAAAACGGAAAACAACGAAGTAATCGCAGGCCATAATGAGAAAGTGGAGAATGCGCTGACAACACAGAGAGTCAGAAAAGGGAGCAGACGACGCAAAGAACGCAGAAATTCAAGAGGAAGCGGAGACAACGCAGTACACAGAGGGAATCGGGACAAACTGCAGGGAACGCGTAAAACGCACAAATTAAGCAACAGCAGGAGACATCGCAGAAATCTTAGATATTCATGAGAAAGAGGAGAATGCGGTGATAACGGAGAATGGCAGAATTGACAGCCGAGGACTCAGAAAACGTAGAAATTCAGGAGAATTTGGACACAACGCTCCAAACAGAGAAGGAGACAAGAAACAGCAGGGAGAGTGTAAAACGCAGAAATTAAGCAAAAACAGAAAACAACGAAGGCAACGCAGAGCATCATGAGAAAGAGGAGAAAGCGCTGATAACAGAGAGAGTAAGGAGAAAGACCAGAGAACGCAGAAAATGCAGAAATTCAGGAGAATTCGGACACAACGCAGTAAACAGAGAGTATCAGGGCAAACAACAGAAAACGCAAAAAACGCGGGAATTAATGAAAAACAGAAAACAACGAAGTAATCGCAGGCCATAATGAGAAAGTGGAGAACGCGCTGACAACACAGAGAGTCAGAAAAGGGAGCAGACGACGCAAAGAACGCAGAAATTCAAGAGGAAGCGGAGACAACGCAGTACACAGAGGGAATCGGGACAAACTGCAGGGAACGCGAAAAACGCAGAAATTAAGCAACAGCAGGAGACATCGCAGAAATCTTAGATATTCATGAGAAAGAGGAGAATGCGGTGATAACCGAGAGAGGCAGAATTGACAGCCGAGGACTCAGAAAACGTAGAAATTCAGGAGAATTTGGACACAACGCTCCAAACAGAGAAGGAGACAAGAAACAGCAGGGAGAGTGTAAAACGCAGAAATTAAGCAAAAACAGAAAACTACGAAGGCAACGCAGAGCATCATGAGAAAGAGGAGAAAGCACTGATAAAAGAGAGAGTAAGGAGAAAGACCAGAGAACGCAGAAAATGCAGAAATTCAGGAGAATTCGGACACAACGCAGTAAACAGAGAGTATCAGGGCAAACAACAGAAAACGCAAAAAACGCGGGAATTAATGAAAAACAGAAAACAACGAAGTAATCGCAGGCCATAATGAGAAAGTGGAGAACGCGCTGACAACACAGAGAGTCAGAAAAGGGAGCAGACGACGCAAAGAACGCAGAAATTCAAGAGGAAGCGGAGGCAACGCAGTACACAGAGGGAATCGGGACAAACTGCAGGGAACGCGTAAAACGCAGAAATTAAGCAACAGCAGGAGACATCGCAGAAATCTTAGATATTCATGAGAAAGAGGAGAATGCGGTGATAACCGAGAGAGGCAGAATTGACAGCCGAGGACTCAGAAAACGTAGAAATTCAGGAGAATTTGGACACAACGCTCCAAACAGAGAAGGAGACAAGAAAGAGCAGGGAGAGTGTAAAACGCAGAAATTAAGCAAAAACAGAAAACTACGAAGGCAACGCAGAGCATCATGAGAAGGAGGAGAAAGCGCTGATAGAGAGTAAGGAGAAAGACCAGAGAACGCAGAAAATGCAGAAATTCAGGAGAATTCGGACACAACGCAGTAAACAGAGAGTATCAGGGCAAACAACAGAAAACGCAAAAAACGCGGGAATTAATGAGAAACAGAAAACAACGAAGTAATCGCAGGCCATAATGAGAAAGTGGAGAACGCGCTGACAACACAGAGAGTCAGAAAAGGGAGCAGACGACGCAATGAACGCAGAAATTCAAGAAGAAGCGGAGACAACGCAGTACACAGAGGGAATCGGGACAAACTGCAGGGAACGCGAAAAACGCAGAAATTAAGCAACAGCAGGAGACATCGCAGAAATCTTAGATATTCATGAGAAAGAGGAGAATGCGGTGATAACCGAGAAGGGCAGAATTGACAGCCGAGGACTCAGAAAACGTAGAAATTCAGGAGAATTTGGACACAACGCTCCAAACAGAGAAGGAGACAAGAAACAGCAGGGAGAGTGTAAAACGCAGAAATTAAGCAAAAACAGAAAACTACGAAGGCAACGCAGAGCATCATGAGAAAGAGGAGAAAGCGCTGATAACAGAGAGAGTAAGGAGAATGACCAGAGAACGCACAAAATGCAGAAATTCAGGAGAATTCGGACACAACGCAGTAAACAGAGAGTATCAGGGCAAACAACAGAAAACGCAAAAAACGCGGGAATTAATGAAAAACAGAAAACAACGAAGTAATCGCAGGCCATAATGAGAAAGTGGAGAACGCGCTGACAACACAGAGAGTCAGAAAAGGGAGCAGACGACGCAAAGAACGCAGAAATTCAAGAGGAAGCGGAGACAACGCAGTACACAGAGGGAATCGGGACAAACTGCAGGGAACGCGAAAAACGCAGAAATTAAGCAACAGCAGGAGACATCGCAGAAATCTTAGATATTCATGAGAAAGAGGAGAATGCGGTGATAACCGAGAGAGGCAGAATTGACAGCCGAGGTCTCAGAAAATGTAGAAATTCAGGAGAATTTGGACACAACGCTCCAAACAGAGAAGGAGACAAGAAACAGCAGGGAGAGTGTAAAACGCAGAAATTAAGCAAAAACAGAAAACTACGAAGGCAACGCAGAGCATCATGAGAAAGTGGAGAAAGCGCTGATAACAGAGAGAGTAAGGAGAAAGACCAGAGAACACAGAAAATGCAGAAATTCAGGAGAATTCGGACACAACGCAGTAAACAGAGAGTATCAGGGCAAACAACAGAAAACGCAAAAAACGCGGGAATTAATGAAAAACAGAAAACAACGAAGTAATCGCAGGCCATAATGAGAAAGTGGAGAACGCGCTGACAACACAGAGAGTCAGAAAAGGGAGCAGACGACGCAAAGAACGCAGAAATTCAAGAGGAAGCGGAGACAACGCAGTACACAGAGGGAATCGGGACAAACTGCAGGGAACGCGTAAAACGCAGAAATTAAGCAACAGGAGGAGACATCGCAGAAATTTTAGATATTCATGAGAAAGAGGAGAATGCGGTGATAACCGAGTGAGGCAGAATTGAGAGCCGAGGACTCAGAAAACGTAGAAATTCAGGAGAATTTGGACACAACGCTCCAAACAGAGAAGGAGACAAGAAACAGCAGGGAGAGTGTAAAACGCAGAAATTAAGCAAAAACAGAAAACTACGAAGGCAACGCAGAGTATCATGAGAAAGAGGAGAAAGCGCTGATAACAGAGAGAGTAAGGAGAAAGACCAGAGAACGCAGAAAATGCAGAAATTCAGGAGAATTCGGACACAACGCAGTAAACAGTATCATGGCAAACAACAGAAAACGCAAAAAACGCGGGAATTAATGAAAAACAGAAAACAACGAAGTAATCGCAGACCATAATGAGAAAGTGGAGAACGCGCTGACAACACAGAGAGTCAGAAAAGGGAGCAGACGACGCAAAGAACGCAGAAATTCAAGAGGAAGCGGAGACAACGCAGTACACAGAGGGAATCGGGACAAACTGCAGGGAACGCGTAAAATGCAGAAATTAAGCAACAGCAGGAGACATCGCAGAAATCTTAGATATTCATGAGAAAGAGGAGAATGCGGTGATAACGGAGAGAGGCAGAATTGACAGCCGAGGACTCAGAAAACGTAGAAATTCAGGAGAATTTGGACACAACGCTCCAAACAGAGAAGGAGACAAGAAACAGCAGGGAGAGTGTAAAACGCAGAAATTAAGCAAAAACAGAAAACTACGAAGGCAACGCAGAGCATCATGAGAAAGAGGAGAAAGCGCTGATAACAGAGAGAGTAAGGAGAAAGACCAGAGAACGCAGAAAATGCAGAAATTCAGGAGAATTCGTACACAACGCAGTAAACAGAGAGTATCAGGGCAAACAACAGAAACCGCAAAAAACGCGGCAATTAATGAAAAACAGAAAACAACGAAGTAATCGCAGGCCATAATGAGAAAGTGGAGAACGCGCTGACAACACAGAGAGTCAGAAAAGGGAGCAGACGACGCAAAGAACGCAGAAATTCAAGAGGAAGCGGAGACAACGCAGTACACAGAGGGAATCGGGACAAACTGCAGGGAACGCGTAAAACGCAGAAATTAAGCAACAGCAGGAGACATCGCAGAAATCTTAGATATTCATGAGAAAGAGGAGAATGCGGTGATAACCGAGAGAGGCAGAATTGACAGCCGAGGTCTCAGAAAATGTAGAAATTCAGGAGAATTTGGACACAACGCTCCAAACAGAGAAGGAGACAAGAAACAGCAGGGAGAGTGTAAAACGCAGAAATTAAGCAAAAACAGAAAACTACGAAGGCAACGCAGAGCATCATGAGAAAGAGGAGAAAGCGCTGATAACAGAGAGAGTAAGGAGAAAGACCAGAGAACACAGAAAATGCAGAAATTCAGGAGAATTCGGACACAACGCAGTAAACAGAGAGTATCAGGGCAAACAACAGAAAACGCAAAAAACGCGGGAATTAATGAAAAACAGAAAACAACGAAGTAATCGCAGGCCATAATGAGAAAGTGGAGAACGCGCTGACAACACAGAGAGTCAGAAAAGGGAGCAGACGACGCAAAGAACGCAGAAATTCAAGAGGAAGCGGAGGCAACGCAGTACACAGAGGGAATCGGGACAAACTGCAGGGAACGCGTAAAACGCAGAAATTAAGCAACAGGAGGAGACATCGCAGAAATTTTAGATATTCATGAGAAAGAGGAGAATGCGGTGATAACCGAGTGAGGCAGAATTGAGAGCCGAGGACTCAGAAAACGTAGAAATTCAGGAGAATTTGGACACAACGCTCCAAACAGAGAAGGAGACAAGAAACAGCAGGGAGAGTGTAAAACGCAGAAATTAAGCAAAAACAGAAAACTACGAAGGCAACGCAGAGTATCATGAGAAAGAGGAGAAAGCGCTGATAACAGAGAGAGTAAGGAGAAAGACCAGAGAACGCAGAAAATGCAGAAATTCAGGAGAATTCGGACACAACGCAGTAAACAGTATCATGGCAAACAACAGAAAACGCAAAAAACGCGGGAATTAATGAAAAACAGAAAACAACGAAGTAATCGCAGACCATAATGAGAAAGTGGAGAACGCGCTGACAACACAGAGAGTCAGAAAAGGGAGCAGACGACGCAAAGAACGCAGAAATTCAAGAGGAAGCGGAGACAACGCAGTACACAGAGGGAATCGGGACAAACTGCAGGGAACGCGTAAAATGCAGAAATTAAGCAACAGCAGGAGACATCGCAGAAATCTTAGATATTCATGAGAAAGAGGAGAATGCGGTGATAACGGAGAGAGGCAGAATTGACAGCCGAGGACTCAGAAAACGTAGAAATTCAGGAGAATTTGGACACAACGCTCCAAACAGAGAAGGAGACAAGAAACAGCAGGGAGAGTGTAAAACGCAGAAATTAAGCAAAAACAGAAAACTACGAAGGCAACGCAGAGCATCATGAGAAAGAGGAGAAAGCGCTGATAACAGAGAGAGTAAGGAGAAAGACCAGAGAACGCAGAAAATGCAGAAATTCAGGAGAATTCGTACACAACGCAGTAAACAGAGAGTATCAGGGCAAACAACAGAAACCGCAAAAAACGCGGCAATTAATGAAAAACAGAAAACAACGAAGTAATCGCAGGCCATAATGAGAAAGTGGAGAACGCGCTGACAACACAGAGAGTCAGAAAAGGGAGCAGACGACGCAAAGAACGCAGAAATTCAAGAGGAAGCGGACACAACGCAGTACACAGAGGGAATCGGGACAAACTGCAGGGAACGCGTAAAACGCAGAAATTAAGCAACAGCAGGAGACATCGCAGAAATCTTAGATATTCATGAGAAAGAGGAGAATGCGGTGATAACGGAGAGAGGCAGAATTGACAGCCGAGGACTCAGAAAACGTAGAAATTCAGGAGAATTTGGACACAACGCTCCAAACAGAGAAGGAGACAAGAAACAGCAGGGAGAGTGTAAAACGCAGAAATTAAGCAAAAAGAGAAAACTACGAAGGCAACGCAGAGCATCATGAGAAAGAGGAGAAAGCGCTGATAACAGAGAGAGTAAGGAGAAAGACCAGAGAACGCAGAAAATGCAGAAATTCAGGAGAATTCGGACACAACGCAGTAAACAGAGAGTATCAGGGCAAACAACAGAAAAAGCAAAAAACGCGGGAATTAATGAAAAACAGAAAACAACGAAGTAATCGCAGGCCATAATGAGAAAGTGGAGAACGCGCTGACAACACAGAGAGTCAGAAAAGGGAGCAGACGACGCAAAGAATGCAGAAATTCAAGAGGAAGCGGAGACAACGCAGTACACAGAGGGAATCGGGACAAACTGCAGGGAACGCGTAAAACGCAGAAATTAAGCAACAGCAGGAGACATCGCAGAAATCTTAGATATTCATGAGAAAGAGGAGAATGCGGTGATAACGGAGAGAGGCAGAATTGACAGCCGAGGACTCAGAAAACGTAGAAATTCAGGAGAATTTGGACACAACGCTCCAAACAGAGAAGGAGACAAGAAACAGCAGGGAGAGTGTAAAACGCAGAAATTAAGCAAAAACAGAAAACTACGAAGGCAACGCAGAGCATCATGAGAAAGAGGAGAAAGCGCTGATAACAGAGAGAGTAAGGAGAAAGACCAGAGAACGCAGAAAATGCAGAAATTCAGGAGAATTCGTACACAACGCAGTAAACAGAGAGTATCAGGGCAAACAACCGAAACCGCAAAAAACGCGGCAATTAATGAAAAACAGAAAACAACGAAGTAATCGCAGGCCATAATGAGAAAGTGGAGAACGCGCTGACAACACAGAGAGTCAGAAAAGGGAGCAGACGACGCAAAGAACGCAGAAATTCAAGAGGAAGCGGAGACACGCAGTACACAGAGGGAATCGGGACAAACTGCAGGGAACGCCTAAAACGCAAAAATTAAGCAACAGCTGGAGACATCGCAGAAATCATAGATATTCATGAGAAAGAGGAGAATGCGGTGATAACGGAGAGAGGCAGAATTGACAGCCGAGGACTCAGAAAACGTAGAAATTGAGGAGAATTTGGACACAACGCTCCAAACAGAGAAGGAGACAAGAAACAGCAGGGAGAGTGTAAAACGCAGAAATTAAGCAAAAACAGAAAACTACGAAGGCAACGCAGAGCATCATGAGAAAGAGGAGAAAGCGCTGATAACAGAGAGAGTAAGGAGAAAGACCAGAGAACGCAGAAAATGCAGAAATTCAGGAGAATTCGTACACAACGCAGTAAACAGAGAGTATCAGGGCAAACAACAGAAACCGCAAAAAACGCGGCAATTAATGAAAAACAGAAAACAACGAAGTAATCGCAGGCCATAATGAGAAAGTGGAGAACGCGCTGACAACACAGAGAGTCAGAAAAGGGAGCAGACGACGCAAAGAACGCAGAAATTCAAGAGGAAGCGGAGACAACGCAGTACACAGAGGGAATCGGGACAAACTGCAGGGAACGCGTAAAACGCAGAAATTAAGCAACAGCAGGAGACATCGCAGAAATCTTAGATATTCATGAGAAAGAGGAGAATGCGGTGATAACGGAGAGAGGCAGAATTGACAGCCGAGGACTCAGAAAACGTAGAAATTCAGGAGAATTTGGACACAACGCTCCAAACAGAGAAGGAGACAAGAAACAGCAGGGAGAGTGTAAAACGCAGAAATTAAGCAAAAAGAGAAAACTACGAAGGCAACGCAGAGCATCATGAGAAAGAGGAGAAAGCACTGATAAAAGAGAGAGTAAGGAGAAAGACCAGAGAACGCAGAAAATGCAGAAATTCAGGAGAATTCGGACACAACGCAGTAAACAGAGAGTATCAGGGCAAACAACAGAAAACGCAAAAAACGCGGGAATTAATGAAAAACAGAAAACAACGAAGTAATCGCAGGCCATAATGAGAAAGTGGAGAACGCGCTGACAACACAGAGAGTCAGAAAAGGGAGCAGACGACGCAAAGAACGCAGAAATTCAAGAGGAAGCGGAGGCAACGCAGTACACAGAGGGAATCGGGACAAACTGCAGGGAACGCGTAAAACGCAGAAATTAAGCAACAGCAGGAGACATCGCAGAAATCTTAGATATTCATGAGAAAGAGGAGAATGCGTTGATAACCGAGAGAGGCAGAATTGACAGCCGAGGACTCAGAAAACGTAGAAATTCAGGAGAATTTGGACACAACGCTCCAAACAGAGAAGGAGACAAGAAAGAGCAGGGAGAGTGTAAAACGCAGAAATTAAGCAAAAACAGAAAACTACGAAGGCAACGCAGAGCATCATGAGAAGGAGGAGAAAGCGCTGATAGAGAGTAAGGAGAAAGACCAGAGAACGCAGAAAATGCAGAAATTCAGGAGAATTCGGACACAACGCAGTAAACAGAGAGTATCAGGGCAAACAACAGAAAACGCAAAAAACGCGGGAATTAATGAGAAACAGAAAACAACGAAGTAATCGCAGGCCATAATGAGAAAGTGGAGAACGCGCTGACAACACAGAGAGTCAGAAAAGGGAGCAGACGACGCAATGAACGCAGAAATTCAAGAAGAAGCGGAGACAACGCAGTACACAGAGGGAATCGGGACAAACTGCAGGGAACGCGAAAAACGCAGAAATTAAGCAACAGCAGGAGACATCGCAGAAATCTTTGATATTCATGAGAAAGAGGAGAATGCGGTGATAACCGAGAAGGGCAGAATTGACAGCCGAGGACTCAGAAAACGTAGAAATTCAGGAGAATTTGGACACAACGCTCCAAACAGAGAAGGAGACAAGAAACAGCAGGGAGAGTGTAAAACGCAGAAATTAAGCAAAAACAGAAAACTACGAAGGCAACGCAGAGCATCATGAGAAAGAGGAGAAAGCGCTGATAACAGAGAGAGTAAGGAGAATGACCAGAGAACGCACAAAATGCAGAAATTCAGGAGAATTCGGACACAACGCAGTAAACAGAGAGTATCAGGGCAAACAACAGAAAACGCAAAAAACGCGGGAATTAATGAAAAACAGAAAACAACGAAGTAATCGCAGGCCATAATGAGAAAGTGGAGAACGCGCTGACAACACAGAGAGTCAGAAAAGGGAGCAGACGACGCAAAGAACGCAGAAATTCAAGAGGAAGCGGAGACAACGCAGTACACAGAGGGAATCGGGACAAACTGCAGGGAACGCGAAAAACGCAGAAATTAAGCAACAGCAGGAGACATCGCAGAAATCTTAGATATTCATGAGAAAGAGGAGAATGCGGTGATAACCGAGAGAGGCAGAATTGACAGCCGAGGACTCAGAAAATGTAGAAATTCAGGAGAATTTGGACACAACGCTCCAAACAGAGAAGGAGACAAGAAACAGCAGGGAGAGTGTAAAACGCAGAAATTAAGCAAAAACAGAAAACTACGAAGGCAACGCAGAGCATCATGAGAAAGTGGAGAAAGCGCTGATAACAGAGAGAGTAAGGAGAAAGACCAGAGAACACAGAAAATGCAGAAATTCAGGAGAATTCGGACACAACGCAGTAAACAGAGAGTATCAGGGCAAACAACAGAAAACGCAAAAAACGCGGGAATTAATGAAAAACAGAAAACAACGAAGTAATCGCAGGCCATAATGAGAAAGTGGAGAACGCGCTGACAACACAGAGAGTCAGAAAAGGGAGCAGACGACGCAAAGAACGCAGAAATTCAAGAGGAAGCGGAGACAACGCAGTACACAGAGGGAATCGGGACAAACTGCAGGGAACGCGTAAAACGCAGAAATTAAGCAACAGGAGGAGACATCGCAGAAATTTTAGATATTCATGAGAAAGAGGAGAATGCGGTGATAACCGAGTGAGGCAGAATTGAGAGCCGAGGACTCAGAAAACGTAGAAATTCAGGAGAATTTGGACACAACGCTCCAAACAGAGAAGGAGACAAGAAACAGCAGGGAGAGTGTAAAACGCAGAAATTAAGCAAAAACAGAAAACTACGAAGGCAACGCAGAGTATCATGAGAAAGAGGAGAAAGCGCTGATAACAGAGAGAGTAAGGAGAAAGACCAGAGAACGCAGAAAATGCAGAAATTCAGGAGAATTCGGACACAACGCAGTAAACAGTATCATGGCAAACAACAGAAAACGCAAAAAACGCGGGAATTAATGAAAAACAGAAAACAACGAAGTAATCGCAGACCATAATGAGAAAGTGGAGAACGCGCTGACAACACAGAGAGTCAGAAAAGGGAGCAGACGACGCAAAGAACGCAGAAATTCAAGAGGAAGCGGAGACAACGCAGTACACAGAGGGAATCGGGACAAACTGCAGGGAACGCGTAAAATGCAGAAATTAAGCAACAGCAGGAGACATCGCAGAAATCTTAGATATTCATGAGAAAGAGGAGAATGCGGTGATAACGGAGAGAGGCAGAATTGACAGCCGAGGACTCAGAAAACGTAGAAATTCAGGAGAATTTGGACACAACGCTCCAAACAGAGAAGGAGACAAGAAACAGCAGGGAGAGTGTAAAACGCAGAAATTAAGCAAAAACAGAAAACTACGAAGGCAACGCAGAGCATCATGAGAAAGAGGAGAAAGCGCTGATAACAGAGAGAGTAAGGAGAAAGACCAGAGAACGCAGAAAATGCAGAAATTCAGGAGAATTCGTACACAACGCAGTAAACAGAGAGTATCAGGGCAAACAACAGAAACCGCAAAAAACGCGGCAATTAATGAAAAACAGAAAACAACGAAGTAATCGCAGGCCATAATGAGAAAGTGGAGAACGCGCTGACAACACAGAGAGTCAGAAAAGGGAGCAGACGACGCAAAGAACGCAGAAATTCAAGAGGAAGCGGAGACAACGCAGTACACAGAGGGAATCGGGACAAACTGCAGGGAACGCGTAAAACGCAGAAATTAAGCAACAGCAGGAGACATCGCAGAAATCTTAGATATTCATGAGAAAGAGGAGAATGCGGTGATAACGGAGAGAGGCAGAATTGACAGCCGAGGACTCAGAAAACGTAGAAATTCAGGAGAATTTGGACACAACACTCCAAACAGAGAAGGAGACAAGAAACAGCAGGGAGAGTGTAAAACGCAGAAATTAAGCAAAAAGAGAAAACTACGAAGGCAACGCAGAGCATCATGAGAAAGAGGAGAAAGCGCTGATAACAGAGAGAGTAAGGAGAAAGACCAGAGAACGCAGAAAATGCAGAAATTCAGGAGAATTCGGACACAACGCAGTAAACAGAGAGTATCAGGGCAAACAACAGAAAAAGCAAAAAACGCGGGAATTAATGAAAAACAGAAAACAACGAAGTAATCGCAGGCCATAATGAGAAAGTGGAGAACGCGCTGACAACACAGAGAGTCAGAAAAGGGAGCAGACGACGCAAAGAACGCAGAAATTCAAGAGGAAGCGGAGGCAACGCAGTACACAGAGGGAATCGGGACAAACTGCAGGGAACGCGTAAAACGCAGAAATTAAGCAACAGGAGGAGACATCGCAGAAATCTTAGATATTCATGAGAAAGAGGAGAATGCGGTGATAACGGAGAGAGGCAGAATTGACAGCCGAGGACTCAGAAAACGTAGAAATTCAGGAGAATTTGGACACAACGCTCCAAACAGAGAAGGAGACAAGAAACAGCAGGGAGAGTGTAAAACGCAGAAATTAAGCAAAAACAGAAAACTACGAAGGCAACGCAGAGCATCATGAGAAAGAGGAGAAAGCGCTGATAACAGAGAGAGTAAGGAGAAAGACCAGAGAACGCAGAAAATGCAGAAATTCAGGAGAATTCGTACACAACGCAGTAAACAGAGAGTATCAGGGCAAACAACAGAAACCGCAAAAAACGCGGCAATTAATGAAAAACAGAAAACAACGAAGTAATCGCAGGCCATAATGAGAAAGTGGAGAACGCGCTGACAACACAGAGAGTCAGAAAAGGGAGCAGACGACGCAAAGAACGCAGAAATTCAAGAGGAAGCGGAGACAACGCAGTACACAGAGGGAATCGGGACAAACTGCAGGGAACGCGTAAAACGCAGAAATTAAGCAACAGCAGGAGACATCGCAGAAATCTTAGATATTCATGAGAAAGAGGAGAATGCGGTGATAACGGAGAGAGGCAGAATTGACAGCCGAGGACTCAGAAAACGTAGAAATTCAGGAGAATTTGGACACAACGCTCCAAACAGAGAAGGAGACAAGAAACAGCAGGGAGAGTGTAAAACGCAGAAATTAAGCAAAAAGAGAAAACTACGAAGGCAACGCAGAGCATCATGAGAAAGAGGAGAAAGCGCTGATAACAGAGAGAGTAAGGAGAAAGACCAGAGAACGCAGAAAATGCAGAAATTCAGGAGAATTCGGACACAACGCAGTAAACAGAGAGTATCAGGGCAAACAACAGAAAAAGCAAAAAACGCGGGAATTAATGAAAAACAGAAAACAACGAAGTAATCGCAGGCCATAATGAGAAAGTGGAGAACGCGCTGACAACACAGAGAGTCAGAAAAGGGAGCAGACGACGCAAAGAACGCAGAAATTCAAGAGGAAGCGGAGGCAACGCAGTACACAGAGGGAATCGGGACAAACTGCAGGGAACGCGTAAAACGCAGAAATTAAGCAACAGGAGGAGACATCGCAGAAATTTTAGATATTCATGAGAAAGAGGAGAATGCGGTGATAACCGAGTGAGGCAGAATTGAGAGCCGAGGACTCAGAAAACGTAGAAATTCAGGAGAATTTGGACACAACGCTCCAAACAGAGAAGGAGACAAGAAACAGCAGGGAGAGTGTAAAACGCAGAAATTAAGCAAAAACAGAAAACTACGAAGGCAACGCAGAGTATCATGAGAAAGAGGAGAAAGCGCTGATAACAGAGAGAGTAAGGAGAAAGACCAGAGAACGCAGAAAATGCAGAAATTCAGGAGAATTCGGACACAACGCAGTAAACAGTATCATGGCAAACAACAGAAAACGCAAAAAACGCGGGAATTAATGAAAAACAGAAAACAACGAAGTAATCGCAGACCATAATGAGAAAGTGGAGAACGCGCTGACAACACAGAGAGTCAGAAAAGGGAGCAGACGACGCAAAGAACGCAGAAATTCAAGAGGAAGCGGAGACAACGCAGTACACAGAGGGAATCGGGACAAACTGCAGGGAACGCGTAAAATGCAGAAATTAAGCAACAGCAGGAGACATCGCAGAAATCTTAGATATTCATGAGAAAGAGGAGAATGCGGTGATAACGGAGAGAGGCAGAATTGACAGCCGAGGACTCAGAAAACGTAGAAATTGAGGAGAATTTGGACACAACGCTCCAAACAGAGAAGGAGACAAGAAACAGCAGGGAGAGTGTAAAACGCAGAAATTAAGCAAAAACAGAAAACTACGAAGGCAACGCAGAGCATCATGAGAAAGAGGAGAAAGCGCTGATAACAGAGAGAGTAAGGAGAAAGACCAGAGAACGCAGAAAATGCAGAAATTCAGGAGAATTCGGACACAACGCAGTAAACAGAGAGTATCAGGGCAAACAACAGAAACCGCAAAAAACGCGGCAATTAATGAAAAACAGAAAACAACGAAGTAATCGCAGGCCATAATGAGAAAGTGGAGAACGCGCTGACAACACAGAGAGTCAGAAAAGGGAGCAGACGACGCAAAGAACGCAGAAATTCAAGAGGAAGCGGAGACAACGCAGTACACAGAGGGAATCGGGACAAACTGCAGGGAACGCGTAAAACGCAGAAATTAAGCAACAGCAGGAGACATCGCAGAAATCTTAGATATTGATGAGAAAGAGGAGAATGCGGTGATAACGGAGAGAGGCAGAATTGACAGCCGAGGACTCAGAAAACGTAGAAATTCAGGAGAATTTGGACACAACGCTCCAAACAGAGAAGGAGACAAGAAACAGCAGGGAGAGTGTAAAACGCAGAAATTAAGCAAAAAGAGAAAACTACGAAGGCAACGCAGAGCATCATGAGAAAGAGGAGAAAGCGCTGATAACAGAGAGAGTAAGGAGAAAGACCAGAGAACGCAGAAAATGCAGAAATTCAGGAGAATTCGGACACAACGCAGTAAACAGAGAGTATCAGGGCAAACAACAGAAACCGCAAAAAACGCGGCAATTAATGAAAAACAGAAAACAACGAAGTAATCGCAGGCCATAATGAGAAAGTGGAGAACGCGCTGACAACACAGAGAGTCAGAAAAGGGAGCAGACGACGCAAAGAATGCAGAAATTCAAGAGGAAGCGGAGACAACGCAGTACACAGAGGGAATCGGGACAAACTGCAGGGAACGCGTAAAACGCAGAAATTAAGCAACAGCAGGAGACATCGCAGAAATCTTAGATATTCATGAGAAAGAGGAGAATGCGGTGATAACGGAGAGAGGCAGAATTGACAGCCGAGGACTCAGAAAACGTAGAAATTCAGGAGAATTTGGACACAACGCTCCAAACAGAGAAGGAGACAAGAAACAGCAGGGAGAGTGTAAAACGCAGAAATTAAGCAAAAACAGAAAACTACGAAGGCAACGCAGAGCATCATGAGAAAGAGGAGAAAGCGCTGATAACAGAGAGAGTAAGGAGAAAGACCAGAGAACGCAGAAAATGCAGAAATTCAGGAGAATTCGTACACAACGCAGTAAACAGAGAGTATCAGGGCAAACAACCGAAACCGCAAAAAACGCGGCAATTAATGAAAAACAGAAAACAACGAAGTAATCGCAGGCCATAATGAGAAAGTGGAGAACGCGCTGACAACACAGAGAGTCAGAAAAGGGAGCAGACGACGCAAAGAACGCAGAAATTCAAGAGGAAGCGGAGACACGCAGTACACAGAGGGAATCGGGACAAACTGCAGGGAACGCCTAAAACGCAAAAATTAAGCAACAGCTGGAGACATCGCAGAAATCATAGATATTCATGAGAAAGAGGAGAATGCGGTGATAACGGAGAGAGGCAGAATTGACAGCCGAGGACTCAGAAAACGTAGAAATTGAGGAGAATTTGGACACAACGCTCCAAACAGAGAAGGAGACAAGAAACAGCAGGGAGAGTGTAAAACGCAGAAATTAAGCAAAAACAGAAAACTACGAAGGCAACGCAGAGCATCATGAGAAAGAGGAGAAAGCGCTGATAACAGAGAGAGTAAGGAGAAAGACCAGAGAACGCAGAAAATGCAGAAATTCAGGAGAATTCGGACACAACGCAGTAAACAGAGAGTATCAGGGCAAACAACAGAAACCGCAAAAAACGCGGGAATTAATGAAAAACAGAAAACAACGAAGTAATCGCAGGCCATAATGAGAAAGTGGAGAACGCGCTGACAACACAGAGAGTCAGAAAAGGGAGCAGACGACGCAAAGAACGCAGAAATTCAAGAGGAAGCGGAGACAACGCAGTACACAGAGGGAATCGGGACAAACTGCAGGGAACGCGTAAAACGCAGAAATTAAGCAACAGCAGGAGACATCGCAGAAATCTTAGATATTCATGAGAAAGAGGAGAATGCGGTGATAACGGAGAGAGGCAGAATTGACAGCCGAGGACTCAGAAAACGTAGAAATTCAGGAGAATTTGGACACAACGCTCCAAACAGAGAAGGAGACAAGAAACAGCAGGGAGAGTGTAAAACGCAGAAATTAAGCAAAAAGAGAAAACTACGAAGGCAACGCAGAGCATCATGAGAAAGAGGAGAAAGCGCTGATAACAGAGAGAGTAAGGAGAAAGACCAGAGAACGCAGAAAATGCAGAAATTCAGGAGAATTCGGACACAACGCAGTAAACAGAGAGTATCAGGGCAAACAACAGAAAAAGCAAAAAACGCGGGAATTAATGAAAAACAGAAAACAACGAAGTAATCGCAGGCCATAATGAGAAAGTGGAGAACGCGCTGACAACACAGAGAGTCAGAAAAGGGAGCAGACGACGCAAAGAACGCAGAAATTCAAGATGAAGCGGAGACACGCAGTACACAGAGGGAATCGGGACAAACTGCAGGGAACGCCTAAAACGCAAAAATTAAGCAACAGCTGGAGACATCGCAGAAATCATAGATATTCATGAGAAAGAGGAGAATGCGGTGATAACGGAGAGAGGCAGAATTGACAGCCGAGGACTCAGAAAACGTAGAAATTCAGGAGAATTTGGACACAACGCTCCAAACAGAGAAGGAGACAAGAAACAGCAGGGAGAGTGTAAAACGCAGAAATTAAGCAAAAACAGAAAACTACGAAGGCAACGCAGAGCATCATGAGAAAGAGGAGAAAGCGCTGATAACAGAGAGAGTAAGGAGAAAGACCTGAGAACGCAGAAAATGCAGAAATTCAGGAGAATTCGGACACAACGCAGTAAACAGAGATATCAGGGCAAACAACAGAAAACGCAAAAAACGCGGGAATTAATGAAAAACAGAAAACAACGAAGTAATCGCAGGCCATAATGAGAAAGTGGAGAACGCGCTGACAACACAGAGAGTCAGAAAAGGGAGCAGACGACGCAAAGAACGCAGAAATTCAAGAGGAAGCGGAGACAACGCAGTACACAGAGGGAATCGGGATAAACTGCAGGGAACGCGTAAAACGCAGAAATTAAGCAACAGCAGGAGACATCGCAGAAATCTTAGATATTCATGAGAAAGAGGAGAATGCGGTGATAATGGAGAGAGGCAGAATTGACAGCCGAGGACTCAGAAAACGTAGAAATTCAGGAGAATTTGGACACAACGCTCCAAAGAGAAGGAGACAAGAAACAGCAGGGAGAGTGTAAAACGCAGAAATTAAGCAAAAACAGAAAACTACGAAGGCAACGCAGAGCATCATGAGAAAGAGGAGAAAGCGCTGATAACAGAGAGAGTAAGGAGAAAGACCAGAGAACGCAGAAAATGCAGAAATTCAGGAGAATTCGTACAAAACGCAGTAAACAGAGAGTATCAGGGCAAACAACCGAAACCGCAAAAAACGCGGCAATTAATGAAAAACAGAAAACAACGAAGTAATCGCAGGCCATAATGAGAAAGTGGAGAACGCGCTGACAACACAGAGAGTCAGAAAAGGGAGCAGACGACGCAAAGAATGCAGAAATTCAAGAGGAAGCGGAGACACGCAGTACACAGAGGGAATCGGGACAAACTGCAGGGAACGCCTAAAACGCAAAAATTAAGCAACAGCTGGAGACATCGCAGAAATCATAGATATTCATGAGAAAGAGGAGAATGCGGTGATAACGGAGAGAGGCAGAATTGACAGCCGAGGACTCAGAAAACGTAGAAATTCAGGAGAATTTGGACACAACGCTCCAAACAGAGAAGGAGACAAGAAACAGCAGGGAGAGTGTAAAACGCAGAAATTAAGCAAAAACAGAAAACTACGAAGGCAACGCAGAGCATCATGAGAAAGTGGAGAAAGCGCTGATAACAGACAGAGTAAGGAGAAAGACCAGAGAATGCAGAAAATGCAGAAATTCAGCTGAATTCGGACACAACGCAGTAAACAGAGAGTATCAGGGCAAACAACAGAAAACGCAAAAAACGCGGGAATTAATGAAAAACAGAAAACAACGAAGTAATCGCAGGCCATAATGAGAAAGTGGAGAACGCGCTGACAACACAGAGAGTCAGAAAAGGGAGCAGACGACGCAAAGAACACAGAAATTCAAGAGGAAGCGGAGACAACGCAGTACACAGAGGGAATCGGGACAAACTGCAGGGAACGCGTAAAACGCAGAAATTAAGCAACAGCAGGAGACATCGCAGAATTCTTAGATATTCATGAGAAAGACGAGAATGCGGTGATAACCGAGAGAGGCAGAATTGACAGCCGAGGACTCAGAAAACGTAGAAATTCAGGAGAATTTGGACACAACGCTCCAAACAGAGAAGGAGACAAGAAACAGCAGGGAGAGTGTAAAACGCAGAAATTAAGCAAAAACAGAAAACTACGAAGGCAACGCAGAGCATCATGAGAAAGAGGAGAAAGCACTGATAAAAGAGAGAGTAAGGAGAAAGACCAGAGAACGCAGAAAATGCAGAAATTCAGGAGAATTCGGACACAACGCAGTAAACAGAGAGTATCAGGGCAAACAACAGAAAACGCAAAAAACGCGGGAATTAATGAAAAACAGAAAACAACGAAGTAATCGCAGGCCATAATGAGAAAGTGGAGAACGCGCTGACAACACAGAGAGTCAGAAAAGGGAGCAGACGACGCAAAGAACGCAGAAATTCAAGAGGAAGCGGAGGCAACGCAGTACACAGAGGGAATCGGGACAAACTGCAGGGAACGCGTAAAACGCAGAAATTAAGCAACAGCAGGAGACATCGCAGAAATCTTAGATATTCATGAGAAAGAGGAGAATGCGGTGATAACCGAGAGAGGCAGAATTGACAGCCGAGGACTCAGAAAACGTACAAATTCAGGAGAATTTGGACACAACGCTCCAAACAGAGAAGGAGACAAGAAACAGCAGGGAGAGTGTAAAACGCAGAAATTAAGCAAAAACAGAAAACTACGAAGGCAACGCAGAGCATCATGAGAAAGAGGAGAAAGCGCTGATAACAGAGAGAGTAAGGAGAAAGACCAGAGAACGCAGAAAATGCAGAAATTCAGGAGAATTCGGACACAACGCAGTAAACAGAGAGTATCAGGGCAAACAACAGAAAACGCAAAAAACGCGGGAATTAATGCAAAACAGAAAACAACGAAGTAATCGCAGGCCATAATGAGAAAGTGGAGAACGCGCTGACAACACAGAGAGTCAGAAAAGGGAGCAGACGACGCAAAGAACGCAGAAATTCAAGAGGAAGCGGAGACAACGCAGTACACAGAGGGAATCGGGACAAACTGCAGGGAACGCGTAAAACGCAGAAATTAAGCAACAGCAGGAGACATCGCAGAAATCTTAGATATTCATGAGAAAGAGGAGAATGCGGTGATAACGGAGAATGGCAGAATTGACAGCCGAGGACTCAGAAAACGTAGAAATTCAGGAGAATTTGGACACAACGCTCCAAACAGAGAAGGAGACAAGAAACAGCAGGGAGAGTGTAAAACGCAGAAATTAAGCAAAAACAGAAAACTACGAAGGCAACGCAGAGCATCATGAGAAAGAGGAGAAAGCGCTGATAAAAGAGAGAGTAAGGAGAAAGACCAGAGAACGCAGAAAATGCAGAAATTCAGGAGAATTCGGACACAACGCAGTAAACAGAGAGTATCAGGGCAAACAACAGAAAACGCAAAAAACGCGGGAATTAATGAAAAACAGAAAACAACGAAGTAATCGCAGGCCATAATGAGAAAGTGGAGAACGCGCTGACAACACAGAGAGTCAGAAAAGGGAGCAGACGACGCAAAGAACGCAGAAATTCAAGAGGAAGCGGAGACAACGCAGTACACAGAGGGAATCGGGACAAACTGCAGGGAACGCGTACAACGCAGAAATTAAGCAACAGCAGGAGACATCGCAGAAATCTTAGATATTCCTGAGAAAGAGGAGAATGCGGTGATAACCGAGAGAGGCAGAATTGACAGCCGAGGACTCAGAAAACGTAGAAATTCAGGAGAATTTGGACACAACGCTCCAAACAGAGAAGGAGACAAGAAACAGCAGGGAGAGTGTAAAACGCAGAAATTAAGCAAAAACAGAAAACTACGAAGGCAACGCAGAGCATCATGAGAAGGAGGAGAAAGCGCTGATAGAGAGTAAGGAGAAAGACCAGAGAACGCAGAAAATGCAGAAATTCAGGAGAATTCGGACACAACGCAGTAAACAGAGAGTATCAGGGCAAACAACAGAAAACGCAAAAAACGCGGGAATTAATGAGAAACAGAAAACAACGAAGTAATCGCAGGCCATAATGAGAAAGTGGAGAACGCGCTGACAACACAGAGAGTCAGAAAAGGGAGCAGACGACGCAATGAACGCAGAAATTCAAGAAGAAGCGGAGACAACGCAGTACACAGAGGGAATCGGGACAAACTGCAGGGAACGCGAAAAACGCAGAAATTAAGCAACAGCAGGAGACATCGCAGAAATCTTAGATATTCATGAGAAAGAGGAGAATGCGGTGATAACCGAGAAGGGCAGAATTGACAGCCGAGGACTCAGAAAACGTAGAAATTCAGGAGAATTTGGACACAACGCTCCAAACAGAGAAGGAGACAAGAAACAGCAGGGAGAGTGTAAAACGCAGAAATTAAGCAAAAACAGAAAACTACGAAGGCAACGCAGAGCATCATGAGAAAGAGGAGAAAGCGCTGATAACAGAGAGAGTAAGGAGAAAGACCAGAGAACGCACAAAATGCAGAAATTCAGGAGAATTCGGACACAACGCAGTAAACAGAGAGTATCAGGGCAAACAACAGAAAACGCAAAAAACGCGGGAATTAATGAAAAACAGAAAACAACGAAGTAATCGCAGGCCATAATGAGAAAGTGGAGAACGCGCTGACAACACAGAGAGTCAGAAAAGGGAGCAGACGACGCAAAGAACGCAGAAATTCAAGAGGAAGCGGAGACAACGCAGTACACAGAGGGAATCGGGACAAACTGCAGGGAACGCGAAAAACGCAGAAATTAAGCAACAGCAGGAGACATCGCAGAAATCTTAGATATTCATGAGAAAGAGGAGAATGCGGTGATAACCGAGAGAGGCAGAATTGACAGCCGAGGACTCAGAAAATGTAGAAATTCAGGAGAATTTGGACACAACGCTCCAAACAGAGAAGGAGACAAGAAACAGCAGGGAGAGTGTAAAACGCAGAAATTAAGCAAAAACAGAAAACTACGAAGGCAACGCAGAGCATCATGAGAAAGAGGAGAAAGCGCTGATAACAGAGAGAGTAAGGAGAAAGACCAGAGAACGCAGAAAATGCAGAAATTCAGGAGAATTCGGACACAACGCAGTAAACAGAGAGTATCAGGGCAAACAACAGAAAACGCAAAAAACGCGGGAATTAATGAAAAACAGAAAACAACGAAGTAATCGCAGGCCATAATGAGAAAGTGGAGAACGCGCTGACAACACAGAGAGTCAGAAAAGGGAGCAGACGACGCAAAGAACGCAGAAATTCAAGAGGAAGCGGAGGCAACGCAGTACACAGAGGGAATCGGGACAAACTGCAGGGAACGCGTAAAACGCAGAAATTAAGCAACAGGAGGAGACATCGCAGAAATTTTAGATATTCATGAGAAAAAGGAGAATGCGGTGATAACCGAGTGAGGCAGAATTGAGAGCCGAGGACTCAGAAAATGTAGAAATTCAGGAGAATTTGGACACAACGCTCCAAACAGAGAAGGAGACAAGAAACAGCAGGGAGAGTGTAAAACGCAGAAATTAAGCAAAAACAGAAAACTACGAAGGCAACGCAGAGCATCATGAGAAAGAGGAGAAAGCGCTGATAACAGAGAGAGTAAGGAGAAAGACCAGAGAACGCAGAAAATGCAGAAATTCAGGAGAATTCGGACACAACGCAGTAAACAGTATCATGGCAAACAACAGAAAACGCAAAAAACGCGGGAATTAATGAAAAACAGAAAACAACGAAGTAATCGCAGGCCATAATGAGAAAGTGGAGAACGCGCTGACAACACAGAGAGTCAGAAAAGGGAGCAGACGACGCAAAGAACGCAGAAATTCAAGAGGAAGCGGAGACAACGCAGTACACAGAGGGAATCGGGACAAACTGCAGGGAACGCGTAAAACGCAGAAATTAAGCAACAGCAGGAGACATCGCAGAAATCTTAGATATTCATGAGAAAGAGGAGAATGCGGTGATAACGGAGAGAGGCAGAATTGACAGCCGAGGACTCAGAAAACGTAGAAATTCAGGAGAATTTGGACACAACGCTCCAAACAGAGAAGGAGACAAGAAACAGCAGGGAGAGTGTAAAACGCAGAAATTAAGCAAAAAGAGAAAACTACGAAGGCAACGCAGAGCATCATGAGAAAGAGGAGAAAGCGCTGATAACAGAGAGAGTAAGGAGAAAGACCAGAGAACGCAGAAAATGCAGAAATTCAGGAGAATTCGGACACAACGCAGTAAACAGAGAGTATCAGGGCAAACAACAGAAAAAGCAAAAAACGCGGGAATTAATGAAAAACAGAAAACAACGAAGTAATCGCAGGCCATAATGAGAAAGTGGAGAACGCGCTGACAACACAGAGAGTCAGAAAAGGGAGCAGACGACGCAAAGAATGCAGAAATTCAAGAGGAAGCGGAGACAACGCAGTACACAGAGGGAATCGGGACAAACTGCAGGGAACGCGTAAAACGCAGAAATTAAGCAACAGCAGGAGACATCGCAGAAATCTTAGATATTCATGAGAAAG
The DNA here is from genome assembly GCA_030848825.1 of Tadarida brasiliensis. Classification (NCBI taxonomy): domain Eukaryota; kingdom Metazoa; phylum Chordata; class Mammalia; order Chiroptera; family Molossidae; genus Tadarida; species Tadarida brasiliensis. The sequence continues at coordinate 17,584 of JAUMIU010000058.1, read as the reverse complement.
AGGAGAATGCGGTGATAACGGAGAGAGGCAGAATTGACAGCCGAGGACTCAGAAAACGTAGAAATTCAGGAGAATTTGGACACAACGCTCCAAACAGAGAAGGAGACAAGAAACAGCAGGGAGAGTGTAAAACGCAGAAATTAAGCAAAAACAGAAAACTACGAAGGCAACGCAGAGCATCATGAGAAAGAGGAGAAAGCGCTGATAACAGAGAGAGTAAGGAGAAAGACCAGAGAACGCAGAAAATGCAGAAATTCAGGAGAATTCGTACACAACGCAGTAAACAGAGAGTATCAGGGCAAACAACCGAAACCGCAAAAAACGCGGCAATTAATGAAAAACAGAAAACAACGAAGTAATCGCAGGCCATAATGAGAAAGTGGAGAACGCGCTGACAACACAGAGAGTCAGAAAAGGGAGCAGACGACGCAAAGAACGCAGAAATTCAAGAGGAAGCGGAGACACGCAGTACACAGAGGGAATCGGGACAAACTGCAGGGAACGCCTAAAACGCAAAAATTAAGCAACAGCTGGAGACGTCGCAGAAATCATAGATATTCATGAGAAAGAGGAGAATGCGGTGATAACGGAGAGAGGCAGAATTGACAGCCGAGGACTCAGAAAACGTAGAAATTCAGGAGAATTTGGACACAACGCTCCAAACAGAGAAGGAGACAAGAAACAGCAGGGAGAGTGTAAAACGCAGAAATTAAGCAAAAACAGAAAACTACGAAGGCAACGCAGAGCATCATGAGAAAGAGGAGAAAGCGCTGATAACAGAGAGAGTAAGGAGAAAGACCAGAGAACGCAGAAAATGCAGAAATTCAGGAGAATTCGGACACAACGCAGTAAACAGAGAGTATCAGGGCAAACAACAGAAAACGCAAAAAACGCGGGAATTAATGAAAAACAGAAAACAACGAAGTAATCGCAGGCCATAATGAGAAAGTGGAGAACGCGCTGACAACACAGAGAGTCAGAAAAGGGAGCAGACGACGCAAAGAACGCAGAAATTCAAGAGGAAGCGGAGACAACGCAGTACACAGAGGGAATCGGGACAAACTGCAGGGAACGCGTAAAACGCAGAAATTAAGCAACAGCAGGAGACATCGCAGAATTCTTAGATATTCATGAGAAAGACGAGAATGCGGTGATAACCGAGAGAGGCAGAATTGACAGCCGAGGACTCAGAAAACGTAGAAATTCAGGAGAATTTGGACACAACGCTCCAAACAGAGAAGGAGACAAGAAACAGCAGGGAGAGTGTAAAACGCAGAAATTAAGCAAAAACAGAAAACTACGAAGGCAACGCAGAGCATCATGAGAAAGAGGAGAAAGCGCTGATAAAAGAGAGAGTAAGGAGAAAGACCAGAGAACGCAGAAAATGCAGAAATTCAGGAGAATTCGGACACAACGCAGTAAACAGAGAGTATCAGGGCAAACAACAGAAAACGCAAAAAACGGGGGAATTAATGAAAAACAGAAAACAACGAAGTAATCGCAGGCCATAATGAGAAAGTGGAGAACGCGCTGACAACACAGAGAGTCAGAAAAGGGAGCAGACGACGCAAAGAACGCAGAAATTCAAGAGGAAGCGGAGGCAACGCAGTACACAGAGGGAATCGGGACAAACTGCAGGGAACGCGTAAAACGCAGAAATTAAGCAACAGCAGGAGACATCGCAGAAATCTTAGATATTCATGAGAAAGAGGAGAATGCGGTGATAACCGAGAGAGGCAGAATTGACAGCCGAGGACTCAGAAAACGTACAAATTCAGGAGAATTTGGACACAACGCTCCAAACAGAGAAGGAGACAAGAAACAGCAGGGAGAGTGTAAAACGCAGAAATTAAGCAAAAACAGAAAACTACGAAGGCAACGCAGAGCATCATGAGAAAGAGGAGAAAGCGCTGATAACAGAGAGAGTAAGGAGAAAGACCAGAGAACGCAGAAAATGCAGAAATTCAGGAGAATTCGGACACAACGCAGTAAACAGAGAGTATCAGGGCAAACAACAGAAAACGCAAAAAACGCGGGAATTAATGCAAAACAGAAAACAACGAAGTAATCGCAGGCCATAATGAGAAAGTGGAGAACGCGCTGACAACACAGAGAGTCAGAAAAGGGAGCAGACGACGCAAAGAACGCAGAAATTCAAGAGGAAGCGGAGACAACGCAGTACACAGAGGGAATCGGGACAAACTGCAGGGAACGCGTAAAACGCAGAAATTAAGCAACAGCAGGAGACATCGCAGAAATCTTAGATATTCATGAGAAAGAGGAGAATGCGGTGATAACGGAGAATGGCAGAATTGACAGCCGAGGACTCAGAAAACGTAGAAATTCAGGAGAATTTGGACACAACGCTCCAAACAGAGAAGGAGACAAGAAACAGCAGGGAGAGTGTAAAACGCAGAAATTAAGCAAAAACAGAAAACTACGAAGGCAACGCAGAGCATCATGAGAAAGAGGAGAAAGCGCTGATAAAAGAGAGAGTAAGGAGAAAGACCAGAGAACGCAGAAAATGCAGAAATTCAGGAGAATTCGGACACAACGCAGTAAACAGAGAGTATCAGGGCAAACAACAGAAAACGCAAAAAACGCGGGAATTAATGAAAAACAGAAAACAACGAAGTAATCGCAGGCCCATAAAGAGAAAGTGGAGAACGCGCTGACAACACAGAGAGTCAGAAAAGGGAGCAGACGACGCAAAGAACGCAGAAATTCAAGAGGAAGCGGAGACAACGCAGTACACAGAGGGAATCGGGACAAACTGCAGGGAACGCGTACAACGCAGAAATTAAGCAACAGCAGGAGACATCGCAGAAATCTTAGATATTCATGAGAAAGAGGAGAATGCGGTGATAACCGAGAGAGGCAGAATTGACAGCCGAGGACTCAGAAAACGTAGAAATTCAGGAGAATTTGGACACAACGCTCCAAACAGAGAAGGAGACAAGAAACAGCAGGGAGAGTGTAAAACGCAGAAATTAAGCAAAAACAGAAAACTACGAAGGCAACGCAGAGCATCATGAGAAGGAGGAGAAAGCGCTGATAGAGAGTAAGGAGAAAGACCAGAGAACGCAGAAAATGCAGAAATTCAGGAGAATTCGGACACAACGCAGTAAACAGAGAGTATCAGGGCAAACAACAGAAAACGCAAAAAACGCGGGAATTAATGAGAAACAGAAAACAACGAAGTAATCGCAGGCCATAATGAGAAAGTGGAGAACGCGCTGACAACACAGAGAGTCAGAAAAGGGAGCAGACGACGCAATGAACGCAGAAATTCAAGAAGAAGCGGAGACAACGCAGTACACAGAGGGAATCGGGACAAACTGCAGGGAACGCGAAAAACGCAGAAATTAAGCAACAGCAGGAGACATCGCAGAAATCTTAGATATTCATGAGAAAGAGGAGAATGCGGTGATAACCGAGAGGGGCAGAATTGACAGCCGAGGACTCAGAAAACGTAGAAATTCAGGAGAATTTGGACACAACGCTCCAAACAGAGAAGGAGACAAGAAACAGCAGGGAGAGTGTAAAACGCAGAAATTAAGCAAAAACAGAAAACTACGAAGGCAACGCAGAGCATCATGAGAAAGAGGAGAAAGCGCTGATAACAGAGAGAGTAAGGAGAAAGACCAGAGAACGCACAAAATGCAGAAATTCAGGAGAATTCGGACACAACGCAGTAAACAGAGAGTATCAGGGCAAACAACAGAAAACGCAAAAAACGCGGGAATTAATGAAAAACAGAAAACAACGAAGTAATCGCAGGCCATAATGAGAAAGTGGAGAACGCGCTGACAACACAGAGAGTCAGAAAAGGGAGCAGACGACGCAAAGAACGCAGAAATTCAAGAGGAAGCGGAGACAACGCAGTACACAGAGGGAATCGGGACAAACTGCAGGGAACGCGAAAAACGCAGAAATTAAGCAACAGCAGGAGACATCGCAGAAATCTTAGATATTCATGAGAAAGAGGAGAATGCGGTGATAACCGAGAGAGGCAGAATTGACAGCCGAGGACTCAGAAAATGTAGAATTCAGGAGAATTTGGACACAACGCTCCAAACAGAGAAGGAGACAAGAAACAGCAGGGAGAGTGTAAAACGCAGAAATTAAGCAAAAACAGAAAACTACGAAGGCAACGCAGAGCATCATGAGAAAGAGGAGAAAGCGCTGATAACAGAGAGAGTAAGGAGAAAGACCAGAGAACGCAGAAAATGCAGAAATTCAGGAGAATTCGGACACAACGCAGTAAACAGAGAGTATCAGGGCAAACAACAGAAAACGCAAAAAACGCGGGAATTAATGAAAAACAGAAAACAACGAAGTAATCGCAGGCCATAATGAGAAAGTGGAGAACGCGCTGACAACACAGAGAGTCAGAAAAGGGAGCAGACGACGCAAAGAACGCAGAAATTCAAGAGGAAGCGGAGGCAACGCAGTACACAGAGGGAATCGGGACAAACTGCAGGGAACGCGTAAAACGCAGAAATTAAGCAACAGGAGGAGACATCGCAGAAATCTTAGATATTCATGAGAAAAAAGGAGAATGCGGTGATAACCGAGTGAGGCAGAATTGAGAGCCGAGGACTCAGAAAATGCAGAAATTCAGGAGAATTTGGACACAACGCTCCAAACAGAGAAGGAGACAAGAAACAGCAGGGAGAGTGTAAAACGCAGAAATTAAGCAAAAACAGAAAACTACGAAGGCAACGCAGAGCATCATGAGAAAGAGGAGAAAGCGCTGATAACAGAGAGAGTAAGGAGAAAGACCAGAGAACGCAGAAAATGCAGAAATTCAGGAGAATTCGGACACAACGCAGTAAACAGTATCATGGCAAACAACAGAAAACGCAAAAAACGCGGGAATTAATGAAAAACAGAAAACAACGAAGTAATCGCAGGCCATAATGAGAAAGTGGAGAACGCGCTGACAACACAGAGAGTCAGAAAAGGGAGCAGACGACGCAAAGAACGCAGAAATTCAAGAGGAAGCGGAGACAACGCAGTACACAGAGGGAATCGGGACAAACTGCAGGGAACGCGTAAAACGCAGAAATTAAGCAACAGCAGGAGACATCGCAGAAATCTTAGATATTCATGAGAAAGAGGAGAATGCGGTGATAACGGAGAGAGGCAGAATTGACAGCCGAGGACTCAGAAAACGTAGAAATTCAGGAGAATTTGGACACAACGCTCCAAACAGAGAAGGAGACAAGAAACAGCAGGGAGAGTGTAAAACGCAGAAATTAAGCAAAAAGAGAAAACTACGAAGGCAACGCAGAGCATCATGAGAAAGAGGAGAAAGCGCTGATAACAGAGAGAGTAAGGAGAAAGACCAGAGAACGCAGAAAATGCAGAAATTCAGGAGAATTCGGACACAACGCAGTAAACAGAGAGTATCAGGGCAAACAACAGAAAACGCAAAAAACGCGGGAATTAATGAAAAACAGAAAACAACGAAGTAATCGCAGGCCATAATGAGAAAGTGGAGAACGCGCTGACAACACAGAGAGTCAGAAAAGGGAGCAGACGACGCAAAGAATGCAGAAATTCAAGAGGAAGCGGAGACAACGCAGTACACAGAGGGAATCGGGACAAACTGCAGGGAACGCGTAAAACGCAGAAATTAAGCAACAGCAGGAGACATCGCAGAAATCTTAGATATTCATGAGAAAGAGGAGAATGCGGTGATAACGGAGAGAGGCAGAATTGACAGCCGAGGACTCAGAAAACGTAGAAATTCAGGAGAATTTGGACACAACGCTCCAAACAGAGAAGGAGACAAGAACAGCAGGGAGAGTGTAAAACGCAGAAATTAAGCAAAAACAGAAAACTACGAAGGCAACGCAGAGCATCATGAGAAAGAGGAGAAAGCGCTGATAACAGAGAGAGTAAGGAGAAAGACCAGAGAACGCAGAAAATGCAGAAATTCAGGAGAATTCGTACACAACGCAGTAAACAGAGAGTATCAGGGCAAACAACCGAAACCGCAAAAAACGCGGCAATTAATGAAAAACAGAAAACAACGAAGTAATCGCAGGCCATAATGAGAAAGTGGAGAACGCGCTGACAACACAGAGAGTCAGAAAAGGGAGCAGACGACGCAAAGAACGCAGAAATTCAAGAGGAAGCGGAGACACGCAGTACACAGAGGGAATCGGGACAAACTGCAGGGAACGCCTAAAACGCAAAAATTAAGCAACAGCTGGAGACATCGCAGAAATCATAGATATTCATGAGAAAGAGGAGAATGCGGTGATAACGGAGAGAGGCAGAATTGACAGCCGAGGACTCAGAAAACGTAGAAATTCAGGAGAATTTGGACACAACGCTCCAAACAGAGAAGGAGACAAGAAACAGCAGGGAGAGTGTAAACGCAGAAATTAAGCAAAAACAGAAAACTACGAAGGCAACGCAGAGCATCATGAGAAAGAGGAGAAAGCGCTGATAACAGAGAGAGTAAGGAGAAAGACCAGAGAACGCAGAAAATGCAGAAATTCAGGAGAATTCGGACACAACGCAGTAAACAGAGAGTATCAGGGCAAACAACAGAAAACGCAAAAAACGCGGGAATTAATGAAAAACAGAAAACAACGAAGTAATCGCAGGCCATAATGAGAAAGTGGAGAACGCGCTGACAACACAGAGAGTCAGAAAAGGGAGCAGACGACGCAAAGAACGCAGAAATTCAAGAGGAAGCGGAGACAACGCAGTACACAGAGGGCATCGGGATAAACTGCAGGGAACGCGTAAAACGCAGAAATTAAGCAACAGCAGGAGACATCGCAGAAATCTTAGATATTCATGAGAAAGAGGAGAATGCGGTGATAACGGAGAGAGGCAGAATTGACAGCCGAGGACTCAGAAAACGTAGAAATTCAGGAGAATTTGGACACAACGCTCCAAAGAGAAGGAGACAAGAAACAGCAGGGAGAGTGTAAAACGCAGAAATTAAGCAAAAACAGAAAACTACGAAGGCAACGCAGAGCATCATGAGAAAGAGGAGAAAGCGCTGATAACAGAGAGAGTAAGGAGAAAGACCAGAGAACGCAGAAAATGCAGAAATTCAGGAGAATTCGTACACAACGCAGTAAACAGAGAGTATCAGGGCAAACAACCGAAACCGCAAAAAACGCGGGAATTAATGAAAAACAGAAAACAACGAAGTAATCGCAGGCATAATGAGAAAGTGGAGAACGCGCTGACAACACAGAGAGTCAGAAAAGGGAGCAGACGACGCAAAGAATGCAGAAATTCAAGAGGAAGCGGAGACACGCAGTACACAGAGGGAATCGGGGACAAACCTGCAGGGAACGCCTAAAACGCAAAAATTAAGCAACAGCTGGAGACATCGCAGAAATCATAGATATTCATGAGAAAGAGGAGAATGCGGTGATAACGGAGAGAGGCAGAATTGACAGCCGAGGACTCAGAAAACGTAGAAATTCAGGAGAATTTGGACACAACGCTCCAAACAGAGAAGGAGACAAGAAACAGCAGGGAGAGTGTAAAACGCAGAAATTAAGCAAAAACAGAAAACTACGAAGGCAACGCAGAGCATCATGAGAAAGTGGAGAAAGCGCTGATAACAGACAGAGTAAGGAGAAAGACCAGAGAATGCAGAAAATGCAGAAATTCAGGAGAATTCGGACACAACGCAGTAAACAGAGAGTATCAGGGCAAACAACAGAAAACGCAAAAAACGCGGGAATTAATGAAAACAGAAAACAACGAAGTAATCGCAGGCCATAATGAGAAAGTGGAGAACGCGCTGACAACACAGAGAGTCAGAAAAGGGAGCAGACGACGCAAAGAACGCAGAAATTCAAGAGGAAGCGGAGACAACGCAGTACACAGAGGGAATCGGGACAAACTGCAGGGAACGCGTAAAACGCAGAAATTAAGCAACAGCAGGAGACATCGCAGAAATCTTAGATATTCATGAGAAAGACGAGAATGCGGTGATAACGGAGAGAGGCAGATTGACAGCCGAGGACTCAGAAAACGTAGAAATTCAGGAGAATATGGACACAACGCTCCAAACAGAGAAGGAGACAAGAAACAGCAGGGAGAGTGTAAAACGCAGAAATTAAGCAAAAACAGAAAACTACGAAGGCAACGCAGAGCATCATGAGAAAGAGGAGAAAGCGCTGATAACAGACAGATTAAGGAGAAAGACCAGAGAACGCAGAAAATGCAGAAATTCAGGAGAATTCGGACACAACGCAGTAAACAGAGAGTATCAGGGCAAACAACAGAAAACGCAAAAAACGCGGGAATTAATGAAAAACAGAAAACAACGAAGTAATCGGAGGCCATAATGAGAAAGTGGAGAACGCGCTGACAACACAGAGAGTCAGAAAAGGGAGCAGACGACGCAAAGAACGCAGATATTCAAGAGGAAGCGGAGACAACGCAGTACACAGAGGGAATCGGGAAAAACTGCAGGGAACGGGTAAAACGCAGAAATTAAGCAACAGCAGGAGACATCGCAGAAATCTTAGATATTCATGAGAAAGAGGAGAATGCGGTGATAACCGAGAGAGGCAGAATTGACAGCCGAGGACTCAGAAAACGTAGAAATTCAGGAGAATTTGGACACAACGCTCCAAAGAGAAGGAGACAAGAAACAGCAGGGAGAGTGTAAAACGCAGAAATTAAGCAAAAACAGAAAACTACGAAGGCAACGCAGAGCATCATGAGAAAGAGGAGAAAGCGCTGATAACAGAGAGAGTAAGGAGAAAGACCAGAGAACGCAGAAAATGCAGAAATTCAGGAGAATTCGTACACAACGCAGTAAACAGAGAGTATCAGGGCAAACAACCGAAACCGCAAAAAACGCGGGAATTAATGAAAAACAGAAAACAACGAAGTAATCGCAGGCCATAATGAGAAAGTGGAGAACGCGCTGACAACACAGAGAGTCAGAAAAGGGAGCAGACGACGCAAAGAATGCAGAAATTCAAGAGGAAGCGGAGACACGCAGTACACAGAGGGAATCGGGACAAACTGCAGGGAACGCCTAAAACGCAAAAATTAAGCAACAGCTGGAGACATCGCGAAATCATAGATATTCATGAGAAAGAGGAGAATGCGGTGATAACGGAGAGAGGCAGAATTGACAGCCGAGGACTCAGAAAACGTAGAAATTCAGGAGAATTTGGACACAACGCTCCAAACAGAGAAGGAGACAAGAAACAGCAGGGAGAGTGTAAAACGCAGAAATTAAGCAAAAACAGAAAACTACGAAGGCAACGCAGAGCATCATGAGAAAGTGGAGAAAGCGCTGATAACAGACAGAGTAAGGAGAAAGACCAGAGAATGCAGAAAATGCAGAAATTCAGGAGAATTCGGACACAACGCAGTAAACAGAGAGTATCAGGGCAAACAACAGAAAACGCAAAAAACGCGGGAATTAATGAAAAACAGAAAACAACGAAGTAATCGCAGGCCATAATGAGAAAGTGGAGAACGCGCTGACAACACAGAGAGTCAGAAAAGGGAGCAGACGACGCAAAGAACACAGAAATTCAAGAGGAAGCGGAGACAACGCAGTACACAGAGGGAATCGGGACAAACTGCAGGGAACGCGTAAAACGCAGAAATTAAGCAACAGCAGGAGACATCGCAGAATTCTTAGATATTCATGAGAAAGACGAGAATGCGGTGATAACGGAGAGAGGCAGATTGACAGCCGAGGACTCAGAAAACGTAGAAATTCAGGAGAATATGGACACAACGCTCCAAACAGAGAAGGAGACAAGAAACAGCAGGGAGAGTGTAAAACGCAGAAATTAAGCAAAAACAGAAAACTACGAAGGCAACGCAGAGCATCATGAGAAAGAGGAGAAAGCGCTGATAACAGACAGATTAAGGAGAAAGACCAGAGAACGCAGAAAATGCAGAAATTCAGGAGAATTCGGACACAACGCAGTAAACAGAGAGTATCAGGGCAAACAACAGAAAACGCAAAAAACGCGGGAATTAATGAAAAACAGAAAACAACGAAGTAATCGGAGGCCATAATGAGAAAGTGGAGAACGCGCTGACAACACAGAGAGTCAGAAAAGGGAGCAGACGACGCAAAGAACGCAGATATTCAAGAGGAAGCGGAGACAACGCAGTACACAGAGGGAATCGGGAAAAACTGCAGGGAACGCGTAAAACGCAGAAATTAAGCAACAGCAGGAGACATCGCAGAAATCTTAGATATTCATGAGAAAGAGGAGAATGCGGTGATAACCGAGAGAGGCAGAATTGACAGCCGAGGACTCAGAAAACGTAGAAATTCAGGAGAATTTGGACACAACGCTCCAAACAGAGAAGGAGACAAGAAACAGCAGGGAGAGTGTAAAACGCAGAAATTAAGCAAAAACAGAAAACTACGAAGGCAACGCAGAGCATCATGAGAAAGAGGAGAAAGCGCTGATAACAGAGAGAGTAAGGAGAAAGACCAGAGAACGCAGAAAATGCAGAAATTCAGGAGAATTCGGACACAACGCAGTAAGCAGAGAGTATCAGGGTAAACAACAGAAAACGCAAAAAACGCGGGAATTAATGAAAAACAGAAAACAACGAAGTAATCGCAGGCCATAATGAGAAAGTGGAGAACGCGCTGACAACACAGAGAGTCAGAAAAGGGAGCAGACGACGCAAAGAACGCAGAAATTCAAGAGGAATCGGAGACAACGCAGTACACAGAGGGAATCGGGACAAACTGCAGGGAACGCGTAAAACGCAGAAATTAAGCAACAGCAGGAGACATCGCAGAAATCTTAATATTCATGAGAAAGAGGAGAATGCGGTGATAACCGAGAGAGGCAGAATTGACAGCCGAGGGCTCAGAAAACGTAGAAATTCAGGAGAATTTGGACACAACGCTCCAAACAGAGAAGGAGACAAGAAACAGCAGGGAGAGTGTAAAACGCAGAAATTAAGCAAAAACAGAAAACTACGAAGGCAACGCAGAGCATCATGAGAAAGAGGAGAAAGCGCTGATAACAGAGAGAGTAAGGAGAAAGACCAGAGAACGCAGAAAATGCAGAAATTCAGGAGAATTCGGACACAACGCAGTAAACAGAGAGTATCAGGGCAAACAACAGAAAACGCAAAAAACGCGGGAATTAATGAAAAACAGAAAACAACGAAGTAATCGCAGGCCATAATGAGAAAGTGGAGAACGCGCTGACAACACAGAGAGTCAGAAAAGGGAGCAGACGACGCAAAGAACGCAGAAATTCAAGAGGAAGCGGAGGCAACGCAGTACACAGAGGGAATCGGGACAAACTGCAGGGAACGCGTAAAATGCAGAAATTAAGCAACAGCAGGAGACATCGCAGAAATCTTAGATATTCATGAGAAAGAGGAGAATGCGGTGATAACCGAGAGAGGCAGAATTGACAGCCGAGGACTCAGAAAACGTACAAATTCAGGAGAATTTGGACACAACGCTCCAAACAGAGAAGGAGACAAGAAACAGCAGGGAGAGTGTAAAACGCAGAAATTAAGCAAAAACAGAAAACTACGAAGGCAACGCAGAGCATCATGAGAAAGAGGAGAAAGCGCTGATAACAGAGAGAGTAAGGAGAAAGACCAGAGAACGCAGAAAATGCAGAAATTCAGGAGAATTCGGACACAACGCAGTAAACAGAGAGTATCAGGGCAAACAACAGAAAACGCAAAAAACGCGGGAATTAATGAAAAACAGAAAACAACGAAGTAATCGCAGGCCATAATGAGAAAGTGGAGAACGCGCTGACAACACAGAGAGTCAGAAAAGGGAGCAGACGACGCAAAGAACGCAGAAATTCAAGAGGAAGCGGAGACAACGCAGTACACAGAGGGAATCGGGACAAACTGCAGGGAACGCGTAAAACGCAGAAATTAAGCAACAGCAGGAGACATCGCAGAAATCTTAGATATTCATGAGAAAGAGGAGAATGCGGTGATAACGGAGAATGGCAGAATTGACAGCCGAGGACTCAGAAAACGTAGAAATTCAGGAGAATTTGGACACAACGCTCCAAAGAGAAGGAGACAAGAAACAGCAGGGAGAGTGTAAAACGCAGAAATTAAGCAAAAACAGAAAACTACGAAGGCAACGCAGAGCATCATGAGAAAGAGGAGAAAGCGCTGATAACAGAGAGAGTAAGGAGAAAGACCAGAGAACGCAGAAAATGCAGAAATTCAGGAGAATTCGTACACAACGCAGTAAACAGAGAGTATCAGGGCAAACAACAGAAACCGCAAAAAACGCGGGAATTAATGAAAAACAGAAAACAACGAAGTAATCGCAGGCCATAATGAGAAAGTGGAGAACGCGCTGACAACACAGAGAGTCAGAAAAGGGAGCAGACGACGCAAAGAATGCAGAAATTCAAGAGGAAGCGGAGACACGCAGTACACAGAGGGAATCGGGACAAACTGCAGGGAACGCCTAAAACGCAAAAATTAAGCAACAGCTGGAGACATCGCAGAAATCATAGATATTCATGAGAAAGAGGAGAATGCGGTGATAACGGAGAGAGGCAGAATTGACAGCCGAGGACTCAGAAAACGTAGAAATTCAGGAGAATTTGGACACAACGCTCCAAACAGAGAAGGAGACAAGAAACAGCAGGGAGAGTGTAAAACGCAGAAATTAAGCAAAAACAGAAAACTACGAAGGCAACGCAGAGCATCATGAGAAAGAGGAGAAAGCGCTGATAACAGAGAGAGTAAGGAGAAAGACCAGAGAACGCAGAAAATGCAGAAATTCAGGAGAATTCGGACACAACGCAGTAAACAGAGAGTATCAGGGCAAACAACAGAAAACGCAAAAAACGCGGGGAATTAATGAAAAACAGAAAACAACGAAGTAATCGCAGGCCATAATGAGAAAGTGGAGAACGCGCTGACAACACAGAGAGTCAGAAAAGGGAGCAGACGACGCAAAGAACGCAGAAATTCAAGAGGAAGCGGAGACAACGCAGTACACAGAGGGAATCGGGACAAACTGCAGGGAACGCGTAAAACGCAGAAATTAAGCAACAGCAGGAGACATCGCAGAAATCTTAGATATTCATGAGAAAGAGGAGAATGCGGTGATAACGGAGAATGGCAGAATTGACAGCCGAGGACTCAGAAAACGTAGAAATTCAGGAGAATTTGGACACAACGCTCCAAAGAGAAGGAGACAAGAAACAGCAGGGAGAGTGTAAAACGCAGAAATTAAGCAAAAACAGAAAACTACGAAGGCAACGCAGAGCATCATGAGAAAGAGGAGAAAGCGCTGATAACAGAGAGAGTAAGGAGAAAGACCAGAGAACGCAGAAAATGCAGAAATTCAGGAGAATTCGTACACAACGCAGTAAACAGAGAGTATCAGGGCAAACAACAGAAACCGCAAAAAACGCGGGAATTAATGAAAAACAGAAAACAACGAAGTAATCGCAGGCCATAATGAGAAAGTGGAGAACGCGCTGACAACACAGAGAGTCAGAAAAGGGAGCAGACGACGCAAAGAACGCAGAAATTCAAGAGGAAGCGGAGACACGCAGTACACAGAGGGAATCGGGACAAACTGCAGGGAACGCCTAAAACGCAAAAATTAAGCAACAGCTGGAGACATCGCAGAAATCATAGATATTCATGAGAAAGAGGAGAATGCGGTGATAACGGAGAGAGGCAGAATTGACAGCCGAGGACTCAGAAAACGTAGAAATTCAGGAGAATTTGGACACAACGCTCCAAACAGAGAAGGAGACAAGAAACAGCAGGGAGAGTGTAAAACGCAGAAATTAAGCAAAAACAGAAAACTACGAAGGCAACGCAGAGCATCATGAGAAAGTGGAGAAAGCGCTGATAACAGACAGAGTAAGGAGAAAGACCAGAGAATGCAGAAAATGCAGAAATTCAGGAGAATTCGGACACAACGCAGTAAACAGAGAGTATCAGGGCAAACAACAGAAAACGCAAAAAACGCGGGAATTAATGAAAAACAGAAAACAACGAAGTAATCGCAGGCCATAATGAGAAAGTGGAGAACGCGCTGACAACACAGAGAGTCAGAAAAGGGAGCAGACGACGCAAAGAACACATAAATTCAAGAGGAAGCGGAGACAACGCAGTACACAGAGGGAATCGGGACAAACTGCAGGGAACGCGTAAAACGCAGAAATTAAGCAACAGCAGGAGACATCGCAGAATTCTTAGATATTCATGAGAAAGACGAGAATGCGGTGATAACGGAGAGAGGCAGATTGACAGCCGAGGACTCAGAAAACGTAGAAATTCAGGAGAATATGGACACAACGCTCCAAACAGAGAAGGAGACAAGAAACAGCAGGGAGAGTGTAAAACGCAGAAATTAAGCAAAAACAGAAAACTACGAAGGCAACGCAGAGCATCATGAGAAAGAGGAGAAAGCGCTGATAACAGACAGATTAAGGAGAAAGACCAGAGAACGCAGAAAATGCAGAAATTCAGGAGAATTCGGACACAACGCAGTAAACAGAGAGTATCAGGGCAAACAACAGAAAACGCAAAAAACGCGGGAATTAATGAAAAACAGAAAACAACGAAGTAATCGCAGGCCATAATGAGAAAGTGGAGAACGCGCTGACAACACAGAGAGTCAGAAAAGGGAGCAGACGACGCAAAGAACGCAGAAATTCAAGAGGAATCGGAGACAACGCAGTACACAGAGGGAATCGGGACAAACTGCAGGGAACGCGTAAAACGCAGAAATTAAGCAACAGCAGGAGACATCGCAGAAATCTTAATATTCATGAGAAAGAGGAGAATGCGGTGATAACCGAGAGAGGCAGAATTGACAGCCGAGGGCTCAGAAAACGTAGAAATTCAGGAGAATTTGGACACAACGCTCCAAACAGAGAAGGAGACAAGAAACAGCAGGGAGAGTGTAAAACGCAGAAATTAAGCAAAAACAGAAAACTACGAAGGCAACGCAGAGCATCATGAGAAAGAGGAGAAAGCGCTGATAACAGAGAGAGTAAGGAGAAAGACCAGAGAACGCAGAAAATGCAGAAATTCAGGAGAATTCGGACACAACGCAGTAAACAGAGAGTATCAGGGCAAACAACAGAAAACGCAAAAAACGCGGGAATTAATGAAAAACAGAAAACAACGAAGTAATCGCAGGCCATAATGAGAAAGTGGAGAACGCGCTGACAACACAGAGAGTCAGAAAAGGGAGCAGACGACGCAAAGAACGCAGAAATTCAAGAGGAAGCGGAGGCAACGCAGTACACAGAGGGAATCGGGACAAACTGCAGGGAACGCGTAAAATGCAGAAATTAAGCAACAGCAGGAGACATCGCAGAAATCTTAGATATTCATGAGAAAGAGGAGAATGCGGTGATAACCGAGAGAGGCAGAATTGACAGCCGAGGACTCAGAAAACGTACAAATTCAGGAGAATTTGGACACAACGCTCCAAACAGAGAAGGAGACAAGAAACAGCAGGGAGAGTGTAAAACGCAGAAATTAAGCAAAAACAGAAAACTACGAAGGCAACGCAGAGCATCATGAGAAAGAGGAGAAAGCGCTGATAACAGAGAGAGTAAGGAGAAAGACCAGAGAACGCAGAAAATGCAGAAATTCAGGAGAATTCGGACACAACGCAGTAAACAGAGAGTATCAGGGCAAACAACAGAAAACGCAAAAAACGCGGGAATTAATGAAAAACAGAAAACAACGAAGTAATCGCAGGCCATAATGAGAAAGTGGAGAACGCGCTGACAACACAGAGAGTCAGAAAAGGGAGCAGACGACGCAAAGAACGCAGAAATTCAAGAGGAAGCGGAGACAACGCAGTACACAGAGGGAATCGGGACAAACTGCAGGGAACGCGTAAAACGCAGAAATTAAGCAACAGCAGGAGACATCGCAGAAATCTTAGATATTCATGAGAAAGAGGAGAATGCGGTGATAACGGAGAATGGCAGAATTGACAGCCGAGGACTCAGAAAACGTAGAAATTCAGGAGAATTTGGACACAACGCTCCAAACAGAGAAGGAGACAAGAAACAGCAGGGAGAGTGTAAAACGCAGAAATTAAGCAAAAACAGAAAACTACGAAGGCAACGCACAGCATCATGAGAAAGAGGAGAAAGCGCTGATAAAAGAGAGAGTAAGGAGAAAGACCAGAGAACGCAGAAAATGCAGAAATTCAGGAGAATTCGGACACAACGCAGTAAGCAGAGAGTATCAGGGTAAACAACAGAAAACGCAAAAAACGCGGGAATTAATGAAAAACAGAAAACAACGAAGTAATCGCAGGCCATAATGAGAAAGTGGAGAACGCGCTGACAACACAGAGAGTCAGAAAAGGGAGCAGACGACGCAAAGAACGCAGAAATTCAAGAGGAATCGGAGACAACGCAGTACACAGAGGGAATCGGGACAAACTGCAGGGAACGCGTAAAACGCAGAAATTAAGCAACAGCAGGAGACATCGCAGAAATCTTAGATATTCATGAGAAAGAGGAGAATGCGGTTATAACGGAGAGAGGCAGAATTGACAGCCGAGGGCTCAGAAAACGTAGAAATTCAGGAGAATTTGGACACAACGCTCCAAACAGAGAAGGAGACAAGAAACAGCAGGGAGAGTGTAAAACGCAGAAATTAAGCAAAAACAGAAAACTACGAAGGCAACGCAGAGCATCATGAGAAAGAGGAGAAAGCGCTGATAACAGAGAGAGTAAGGAGAAAGACCAGAGAACGCAGAAAATGCAGAAATTCAGGAGAATTCGGACACAACGCAGTAAACAGAGAGTATCAGGGCAAACAACAGAAAACGCAAAAAACGCGGGAATTAATGAAAAACAGAAAACAACGAAGTAATCGCAGGCCATAATGAGAAAGTGGAGAACGCGCTGACAACACAGAGAGTCAGAAAAGGGAGCAGACGACGCAAAGAACGCAGAAATTCAAGAGGAAGCGGAGACAACGCAGTACACAGAGGGAATCGGGACAAACTGCAGGGAACGCGTAAAATGCAGAAATTAAGCAACAGCAGGAGACATCGCAGAAATCTTAGATATTCATGAGAAAGAGGAGAATGCGGTGATAACCGAGAGAGGCAGAATTGACAGCCGAGGACTCAGAAAACGTACAAATTCAGGAGAATTTGGACACAACGCTCCAAACAGAGAAGGAGACAAGAAACAGCAGGGAGAGTGTAAAACGCAGAAATTAAGCAAAAACAGAAAACTACGAAGGCAACGCAGAGCATCATGAGAAAGAGGAGAAAGCGCTGATAACAGAGAGAGTAAGGAGAAAGACCAGAGAACGCAGAAAATGCAGAAATTCAGGAGAATTCGGACACAACGCAGTAAACAGAGAGTATCAGGGCAAACAACAGAAAACGCAAAAAACGCGGGAATTAATGAAAAACAGAAAACAACGAAGTAATCGCAGGCCATAATGAGAAAGTGGAGAACGCGCTGACAACACAGAGAGTCAGAAAAGGGAGCAGACGACGCAAAGAACGCAGAAATTCAAGAGGAAGCGGAGACAACGCAGTACACAGAGGGAATCGGGACAAACTGCAGGGAACGCGTAAAAC